>WAAF01018888.1:27800-68279 GCA_013400475.1 Tricholaema leucomelas | reverse complement strand
GCCCCCCGCCCCCCTTTACCTCAGGGGAGATGTAGTTTTCAAGTCACAGCAAAGAATTTCTTCCCTCCTCTTTCTCCATGAAAGCAAAATGACAGCATAACCAGGCAAGGCATATTTATACCGTGATTCTCTCTTATTCAATGTAACCCCTATACAATTACTTTTCCTCTACAAAGTTGGGGAAAAGTGGCACTGCTAAGTGGCAGGAATCAGCTTAAAGCAGGAGCCTGAGTAGTTCATGAATAACAGTGTTTATAAAATTTAGGGGAAACTACAGAAATTACTTTGAAAGTTATTTACCTGAGAGACGTAGAAAAACACTAAATTTGTAAAGCATACCAAGGTTCTCAGAAGGTAAAATATTCTTTTATAACATCATTTCTTCTGAAACACCTTGAAGTCATGGCTTTCCTCCAAAAGTCAAACTGATTTCTTAAGACACTGGATCATTATCTCCTCTGATATAATTCACTAAAATTGCCAAGTAAGCGTGCAGTAGTACATTCTGTGTTAGGAAAAGCAGATACAAACTGCAGTATATAAATATTAAGTACGTTTCCAAATAGTGTATACAGGACAATTCAGCCTGAGAGTGAACACTTTGAATGAACTTGTCTGGAAAGTTGAATGTCAAAGTACTCTGGCCTTGTAAATTTCCACAACAGACACAGCTGATTGTTTTACTTAGCATCTCAGAGCTACTTTTGGAAGACCTTAAATGGAATTATATTAAGTTCTTATCCAAGTGCCACTGTGCCAAATGATGTTTCCTTCTGTAAAAATGCTTAAAAGTGATCTTCATAAAGTAAACTGCATTGAAAATAGCATTCCAGAGAATGATCAGAAAAGGAACACTTTAAAAGCATTATAGGTAAGGGCTAGAAAAAAACGTAAACCACTTCTACTCAGTACAGTTGAAAATATTTAATAATTTTGGAATGTAAAACTTGCTGTCTTTCAGATTTGTGACTGTGTTGTGGTTGATTGCTGTGTAATGAAAGAACAGAGCCACAGATTTTTAAAACTTTTGTAAAGACATTCTCAATGCCTGGAGAATGTGCTAACCTTCTATAAGCATGACAGGAGCATCTCTCAAAAGTAGCTGGTAAAGATAACAAAAAAACAGGGGCTTCTGATTTGAATTTCCTGCTAGACACATGCTATGCTGACAGTAAGTGCTTTAGAGGAAGAATAAAGGGATATGCCGTCACTCTTCAACAGTGGGTAATGGTGCTTAGCACTTCAGATAAAGTGTTGGAGCCAAGATGTCCAGTCAAGTGTGTACATAAGTCCTCTTGATATATATAGTTTTACCCCCTAAACCAGTTTTCTAATGTCATGAATAAAATTGACAAAGTCATTCTGGTAGTCACTGAATATTCAATTTGTATTTCATGTTTTCTCTACTCTTTGATTTTTATTCTTGGATATAGTGTCAATGAAGCTGTGATAATCACTGTTGACTGTCACATTTAAAGATTAATCATCCCAGGGTATCTTTTTCATAAGTTATCCCAAAGAAAATTAATATATTCTGTTACATTTTGCTAACCTATAGGAAAAGTACAAAAGAGAATACCTGAAATCATACCTCAGTGCCCAGGGCAACATGCTTTGTTCTGAAAAACTTCCAGTCTTATAACCATTGTAGTAAGAGACATTTGGTGCTCCGTGTCATGTTAGAATATCCTTGTTCTTATGATAGTGGCTAAGCCAAAACAAGATTTATCTCAACTGGCAATAAAATACAATAAAATAAAAAAAGTTCTCAGAATTAGATAGTTTTCTTTTAAGAGAATCATGGATCCCTCAACTTTGGCATTATTTCCCTAGAACTAAAATAGAAATCTGATATCTGACTCCCAGCAAGCAATTGTGTTAGAGAACTTTTGTCATAAAACAATTCCCATACAACCATCTTTATCATCATCTCCCTGTAAGACATTATGGCACTAATACTCTTCATTAATCTTCCTCAAAGCCTAGCCTCACAGATCTCAGCTCTTGTTTGATACGTATTTAACAAATAGTAGCTGATAGATCAACTAGGTAAGTCAATAGATAGGAAGGAAATACTGAAGTCAAGTGTCCTTCAGAGAAATTTTCATACTATCAGTCCCGGGTATGCACCTGGGGAATGATACTTCAAGTACTTCGGTCTGATTTCGCAGTTCCTATTTTGGAAAAGAGAAGTTAATTTCAAATTGTAGCTGCAAAAAGCTTTAAAGATCGAATCTGGCACTTTGAGTTGCACCAGTTCAGAGATGGCAAAGGTGAGGATAATTATGGCTTGGTCTCTATAAGGGTGAAACATTTAAAATTGCTACACCGAGCGCAGCTTCAAAAAAGCACTTCTGAACACAATAGCAGCCTATGACTCAGGGGCAATCAAGGGCCCATAAACATTGAGCCTCTGTGGCAGAGGGCAAATATATCTTCCCAGTAATGGGGTCAGACACTGTTTCAAGCAAGTTCTCTATCAGTTAAATATGAGCTGATCTGACTTTGGTTTTACAGTAGGAATAAAATTCTTTACAGTAGGAAAGGCTAGCACAAAGCCTGTATCCTATCTGAACTGCATTTACACACAGAGAAAGAGGCTGATTAGCAGAAGTTCTGCTCTAGCTGCTCTCCTTTTCCTCATGTAGCCTCAGCGTCTTATGGCAACACCCTAACCCTAACCCTAACTCTGATCCAGAAGGAATGCATATATGAAAAAAAACCTTTCTTCATTGTCATATCATCTACTTTATTAATCAAAATTTCATTTAAATCAATGAAAAGAATCTGAGTTAAATGAATGCCTTCTGGGTATTGCAAGTGCCTGATTACCTGAGTGACAAACAGAAGGTGCTCATCATGACAAAAAGTCCTCTTTTCTGTCAGTGATATAGTTCAACCACAGTACAGTAGCAAGGAAATGAATCTGTGCTTTAAGAAGAGTTTGCTGGAAGTAGCAGAGAGCTGTTGTACAGCTGTCTTCCAGAGATGATGGAAAAAAACCCTGGCTTCATGAGTACTAGTGGGCAGCTCCTTACTTCTCAAAATATTTCTCATTTAGCTGAAATGAATCTAGTGTGCCCTTCTGCAAGAGCACAGTGGGCAGGGAAAGACACGTTTATGAACCATGTATTTGTTTGCTTTCTTACCTAGTCATTGTGGGTTTTTCCCATTTCAGAATTCAAGTCTTCTACTTTAAAAGTTAATGAAATATATTTTTCCTCTATTTGGAAGTTACTTACTCTGTTTTTTGGAAGCTCGGTGTAAGAGAAGGTCTTGGTGTATCCATACTGTTTGATCTGAGTTTCCATTGCAATCCTTCTCACAAACTGCTATTTATTTATTTATTATTTCCTGGAACAGTGCTATCAGAATAGCATTTTCAAATAAAAGTATATATGTTCAGCATAAAGCTTGTCTGCTTGTTCTCATTCTCCCATGTGTTCTGTATTACTGAATGTCATTTGACAACCTATTTTTTCTCTTCCTCTTTCAGCACTTAGAAAGTTGTGTTTGTCTTCATTATAGACAATATGGTTTGCTTCCTTCTTTAACCCTATTTTGCATGTTCTATATTTTAAATAACTAAATCATTAAAAGCCTTGCAGAATGTCTAAGATCAATATACCATCCTTCATCATAAAGATATGTCATATTTGAGCTCTAATTTCTATACTATCTCTAGTACTCTATACCATTTTTAGTGCTGTTATGGCACATCAGAGAGGGCTCTTACTATGTAAATTAGCCAAATAATGAACACTGTGGAAGTGTTCATTCAGACCGATACTGTAGCACTCTGGATGTGTGGAAAAAGTCCATTATAAATGGGATCACATAAAGTTCAATGTCTGTAAAATAAAAGCATACATCAAAATAGGATATAAGTAAGAATCAATACCAGTGTAGTCCATTTTTACATCATAAGCATATATAAATGTGTCAGTCACAAGAAATATATTGTGTCCTTTTCTGTGTGTAATTGCAACATCATTGCTTACCTATAGTAAGTTATAGAGCATGCCTTCAGGCATGAGTTGCCCTTAAAATAAAATTGTACTGTATTATTATTTTATATTGACAATCTTTAAAAAGCTAGTGTCTCAGAAACTGAAGCTGTATAATAAAAGTTGTATGCCACCTAGCCTCATCTCCTAATGGTTTCAAGTTCACAAAAACAAACCCCTATTTTAGTTCAAACTGAAGAGAAAGACAGATCTCCAAAGAAGGTCTTACACAGGGAGCAGAAAGAGGGAAGACAAAGTAGATTGAAGAGGTAGATTAGCTAGAGTTCAACAGATGCTACATGAGGAAGAAAGGAGGAAATACTCTCACACACAGGAAAGGTGCTGTGTGAGATGCAGAGGTGGTATTCAGTTAAGGTGTTCCAATTTCTATTTTACCATACACATTTCATGCAGATTTTTCAGATAGCCAGTATAGTTAGATATAAGTTTTCTACTTATATCTTGAAAGCAGATGTAGCCAGTAGTAAATACTTGTACAGATTCATTGATCTATATGCATATATATATATATGGTATTTTTCAGACTATGGATAGAATTTTAGATACATTGTTCAAGGCTCTTGAGTCAAAGACTCTATCAGGTCCATTACAATATTATGAATAAATCATATTGCTGCAGGAAAACCAGAATAAAGAATATTTCAGCATGTATTTTACTTAGAACAAACCAATTATTTAATACCCACGGGAAAATGTATGTCAGTTAATCAAGGGCAGTGTTGTTAAAGAGAAGAATGAGGGAAGAGATTGCTTTAAATTTGACATTTCCGAGGCATGGTAGCAAATGAAATAATTTTGAAGAAACATTGATCTTATTCTGTATTTGTCTTGGTTGGCATTTTATCTGATTTTTCTCTCTTCCCTTCTCCTCTTTCCCTTTTTAACAGGTTTTAAGGATGTTTCTGCCAATGCTGTCTGTCTCACAATTTCTCTGTGTACTTTCCATTCCATGGCTGTAATAAGAATCATGATTTGAGTACATGACGGAAGGCTTGCTTTGATGATAAGTCCTTCTCTGTTCTCAAGTTATTGACTTTTCTCTCTGCTCAACTTTCTCTCCTATTACTGTTACTACCATAAGTGTTCAGAAACGGGGCACTCCATGAACCTTCATTTGAACCTTTGATGAAAATCTAGCGGCATGTCTTATATAGTGTTCAATGTAAATAAAAGACTTCTGTTTCAGGGATGTGGGTTTGAAATTTCTGTCCCATAAATACAATGAGTCTGGATAATTAACTGTTTTTTCTGCTGTATAGCCCATCTCTTTTTTACACTTGATATTATCAAGACACCATTCAAGTTAAACAATTCTAAGGAAAGAGTGTGTTAAGCTAGCAATGTCAGCGTTTTAAGTTATGACCCAAGGAAAACTAGAAAAATAAATGCCAGAATTTATCACCTGTATTTTCCTGTCAGGATATAAGTATGTCAGGGTATCAAAAGCAACTGAGTGATTGTATCTCATGAAATCACTATTATAACTCATAATCCCTTGCAAAATGAAAAGAAAAATCAGACTGAAAAGGACTCGCTGCTTTCACAGCAATGGACTAAACTTGCATATTCAGTGAGTAACTATGTTTGAGGAGCAGGAAATAAGTTACTCAACTTCTTGAAATATACTGGTTGTCTCATTTCTCTACAGGGATGACAGACAGAAATTAAATTATGTGAAACTGTATTTTGGTATATGAGTCTTCTTGTCTTGCTTGATTTAAACATTCAAATCTATGGTTGTATAAAGTGCTTGGTCTGGATACATTAACTCTGCTTTCTAATAACAGAAATAAAAGTACCTATTAAAATGATTTTGGTTTATTTTTAGCCTTCTTTCTGATGAAAACTGGTGCTTCCAGTCATGTAGGCTCACTTACAAAAGACTCTGCAGAATGGAATTGCAGTGGCTATAACAGAGCATTACTTGATTGTATGATGTTAACTGAATCCATAAACTGTTATGAAGATTTTGCCCTTTTTTAAAAATATTTGGAAGTACTGCTTCCTTCAGTTTTAATTACAATGTTTTTCTCCAGAGTATTTTCACACAGAGAGCTGCATTTCTTTCGTATTTTTTCCACTTGTGTTCTAACTGCAAAGACCACTGCACAGAAGAATAAAAGCTCTGACCATGAAAGAGTTTTCTGCATTTTGATGAAACATCAAATATGAAAGTTAAATTGCCTGTATCTTCCCAAGCATCATAGGGTACTTTAGAGTTTAGTGGAAACAAATAATTACAGAGTAAAAAGGTTATCTGAGATGATGGATGCTCAGGGGAGTGAGAATGGATTTTTCACTGTTGGGTCACTGGCTTTAAACTGACCTATTCCAGTAGAAACCAAATGTAGTTACCTTCTGGTGGCTCACCTCTGGCTGTAAAAAAATTTATTTGAGAACTAATCTAGTTCTGTGTAGATGTATGTTTGGGACTTACAGTTAAAGTTTCAGAAGATAAAATGGGATATTTCTAGAGACTCTCACAGGAATCACATTTTCTCTGAAAATGCAAATAAGTGGGTGATAGCAATACAAGGAAGCCTGCATCATGTGCATCAAGAGCTTGAGTTTCTCAGACTATTCACAGATTCTTGCAGACATTACTTATTCTTTTTTAAAAGGATATGTGGTTAAAAATGAGGTGAAATTCCGTAACTACTACCAAAAAATTTTTTCCCTAAGCAAACTCCAGTGTAGGAAATTGTTGCACAATTGGACCTTAAGCAAAATTCAGGATTAAAAAAAAAAAAAAAAAGAAAGAAATAAAAAAAGTTTACTATAATCTTAAACCATAGGAAAAAATATATTCTGATTTCTGGTTAAAATAAATTTCAGGGGAAATGTCACACACAATTCCAATAAGAACACTTTTGAGATTTATTTGTTAAGAAGACACCTTTCAGATTTGCAGTTATGGATGAGGCAGTTATTAAAAAGGAATAGACCCAATGAGTGATGTTTTTTTAACTGTTTTTCCTCTTTGGTTAATATCTTGAAATATTTCTTCAAGCTGATCTGTGTAATATCATAGTATCATAGTATCATCAGGGTTGGAAGAGACCTCACAGATCATCAAGCCCAACCCTTCACCACAGAGCTCAAGACTAGACCATGGCACCAAGTGCCACGTCCAATCTTGCTTTGAACAGCTCCAGGGACGGCGACTCCACCACCTCCCTGGGCAGCCTATTCCAGTGTCCAATGACTCTCTCAGTGAAGAACTTTCTCCTCACCTTGAGCCTAAACTTCCCCCGGCGCAGCCTGAGGCTGTGTCCTCTTGTTCTGGCGCTGGCCACCTGAGAGAAGAGAGCAACCTCCCCCTGGCCACAACCACCCCTCAGGTAGTTGTAGACAGCAATAAGGTCTCCCCTGAGCCTCCTCTTCTCCAGGCTAAACAATCCCAACTCCCTCAGCCTCTCCTCGTAGGGCCTGTGCTCGAGGCCTCTCACCAGCCTCGTCGCCCTTCTCTGGACACGCTCAAGGATTTCAATGTCTCTTCTAAACTGGGGGGCCCAGAACTGAAAACAGTACTCGAGGTGTGGTCTAACCAGTGCAGAGTACAGGGGCAGAATGACCTCCCTGCTCTTGCTGGCCACACCATTCCTGATGCAGGCCAGGATGCCATTGGCTCTCTTGGCCACCTGGGCACACTGCTGGCTCATGTTCAGGCAAATATGGTCCTGTCTAAATGAGACCTCTGTAGTTTATTTATGTGTACATCTCATTCTGCTATTAAGTAAATGTTTTGCTTGGCTTCTGTTGTATTGTATCCATGATAGTAGATATACTAAGGTATGCTTAATACAGATATGCTACTCCCCTTTAAAGTGGAAGTGTCAGGCATGCAGGAACACTTTGGGGTTTTTTTTTGGTGGCTTGGTTTTTTTTGTTTCATTGTTTGTTTTGATTTGCTTTGTTTTTAACACACACACATACACTGCACCCTCTTGCTTTCTTTGACTTTTTAGTTTTTTTTTTTGTCCAGATAGAAACTACAGAAAATTAAGACTTTCCTTTCTTCACTGTTCATTTAAATGCACTTGGTTTCTTGGGCAAATCCACAACACCTGTTCTGTTTCATGAATTCGGCTCAACAAAGAAAAATAAATTTTTGCAGTGTGCTATTGTTGCTATTATCAATTACTACTACAAACAGAGCCTAGATTCTACAGTAATGCTTTCACCCCCAGTTGTTCTCAGGCTCTATGTATGTAACAAACAACTCCTGCTCCTAGGTTTTCAAAATGTTTGTGTGTGTATAAGCAAAATAGTTGCAGAATTGTGACAAGAAGTGCTCAGAAGCAGTGATCAGCTAGAGAGGACTGAGTATGACTGCCAGAAAACTAACTGTTGTCAGGGTTACTGTAAATAAAAGAGACTTTTCAGGCTGGTTCAGAAGGATTTTAACTAGTTATTTGGAAAATATTTACAAGAGAGACTGACAGTGGGCCAGGGAGGCCAAATAAATCAAGATGCTTACCAGATATTTCAATAATTGAAGTATTTATGTCCTTAAACTACTTAATTTGAAGAATATCAGGATGTTTTTTGAAGTAATTTTCAATGTGGTGTGCTGCATTGTGTATTTCCAGATGGCAATATGAGAAGGTTTGTGAAAGTGAGATGTTAACGAAAATTTGCAAATGGTTTTATGTCAGAAGGTGCTAAAAATGATCCCTCCATGATTTCCTCCATGTTTCTGTCATCAAAGTGTATAAATGACTTATGAGAGATGAACTGATAGGAATAAAACACCAGCATGCTGGCAAGGAAAGCTTTGCAACTGACTTCATGGATACAAATATTTTTGCTCATGGTAGGGGACACACAGGAAACAAGGAGAAGGATTTGTTGCCATCACTGTGATGCTCAGTGTCAGTGTCTCCATAAGAAAAGCAGGTATTGGTAGGTATTGACTGGTCAGTCAATCAACATCTGTTGATAATTTACTCTGTGTAAGCAGTTTTCATTTGGTTCTTTTAATCGTATCTGGGTTGCTCTACTCTATCTGTTCTCATAAATTTTGTTTTGGGTTGTTTTTTTTTCTTTAATTGTGACCAATATGAACCACAAATCTCTCAACACATTGACAAGCCCAGTTCCAGTCTCTCATGGCATTTTTCTTTCTGGAACCATGGCCATGGAACACACTTCTGTGGTGCTCTCAGAATCCAGATGAGCTGACTCTCTGATCATGTTATAGAACTTCAGAATGTTTTTAGGGAGCATGTAGGATAGAGAAGGTTACCTGGAGAAGGAAAGCTCACAATTTGGGTATTTTCTTTATCTTAATGTAAATAGAAAGACTTAAGAACCGAATTTTTAAATTAATTGGCTAATTAGATTTAAATAATGCTGTTCAGCAGCATACTATTGGACACTAGCTGGTATTTTAGTTTCTTTTTCTTTGCAGAGGTAAACTTAAACATACAGCAAAGTTATTCTTCTAGCATAAGTCATTTTAGCATGGAATTGTTGTGTACAATTGCTCTATTTCAGAATCCAGTTCTAAGACTATGTAACTACCATCTTACATTATCGTATAACAGTTTACTTCACAACTTCAATGCATTTCTTTTTATAATAGCCCTTTGTAGTTAGAAGGTTTTAGTATATTAATTTCATACCTGAGAAAGAGAAACATAAAGGAGAGCTTTTATTAACATGCTCAAGACCAATTTTTAATTTACTTTGATGACAAAATCTCACAGGTACTATTGATATTCAAGCATCTAAAATCCATATTTTAAATTATTAGTTGTGAAATATTGAGGCATCATAAATAGGTCAGTAAAGTCAGAATAACAATAATTAGCATTGTACATGAGACAGTGTCAGAAGCAACTGTATATTATTATACTTAGCTGAGCTGTTACTTCTGGTGCTATAACTAATACTGAACAGAAGCAATTGCGGTAACTACATCTGATCTTAAGGCTGCTCTGTCAGAGTGAACATGGTGAATGGATTCAAATAAGTTTTTTTCACTCTCTAGTCTTGGAAAGGCATAGAAACATCATTTAGGAAGGTAATGTGCTATTGCATTGTAATAACCTACTGATCGTTTGTGAGTCAGGAGCTGAAGACTTAAAAACAAAGACTGGAGAGCAAAAAACAACTCCCATTAGCCATCTAAGGACCTGCGTCTCGGAATATAGCAACTCAAGAGTCATTCTTTGTTACCCACAGTGGATTTTTTTAGATTTTGTAATATTTGTGTGAAAAAAAATTACAAGCTTGCAGGTTGATGAGGTTTATCTGTACTGTAAAAGACCTTGAAGAGATTAATTGTAGATTAATTGTTACTGTCACCGATTTAGGGCAATATCAAGTACCACTTATGATGTAACTTCAAATGGAAATGCACAAAGATAGCAGCCAAACTGGGTTACCTCAGCAAGCAAGTGCAATTACCTATATCTTAGCTCTCAGCATGCTGTTATCTAAAATAGCAGGAATTGGTATCTGAAGGTAATTTGTGTGAAAGAAAATGCAGTTAAATACTTCTAGGTGTTTTCAGAAGTGCCACATCAAGTTAGGCACTTACCTCATTCAAAACATTAATGCAAATGGTGAGCTACCACTGATCTCATCTATTCACATATGGAAATGACATTAGGTCCTAAACACATTCACAGATTGCAAAGATAATAAAAATATTAGTGTGAAATAATTCAGTGGTTCTTGTGAGCCTGCAGACAGCCTGAAATTAGTGCCTCTGCAGAGTGTTAACTACTTCATCATTGGTTGAACAGTAGAAGAAAGAAAGAGAGAAACATTTTATGGCAGAATATGAAGTTTATGAATGTTCTGTTAACTATCAAAACACCACTTCTGGCTGAAAGAAATTTCCAAGTCAAAATGTTGGAGGAGAGTTCAGGAGAAATATTTTGATGTACTTACCTTTTATTAACCTTTGTCCCTAGGCAATCCTGTTGCCACAGAATCACAGAATCTCCAAGTGGTTGAAAGGTACTTGAAGTCATCTAGTTTAACTGTCCTGCCCATGCAGTGTCAGCTACAGGTGTTTTTCCCACAAATGTGTCCAGTTGTATGTTGAATATCTCCAAGGATGGGGAGTCGACAACCTCTCTGGGCAACCTGTGCCACTGTTGATGATCCTCACAGTAAAAGTGTTTCTGATGTGCAGAGGGAATTTCAGGTGTTTTAATTTGTGCCCACTGCCTTTTATGCTGCCTGTGGGCACCGCTGAGAGGAGTCAGGATCCCTTATCTCCTTTCCTTTTCTTAAGATTTTTATGCATATTGATAAGATCCCCTTGAACCTTCTCTCCTCCAGGCAGAATAGTTCCAGCTTTCAATGCTTCCTCACCTGAGTAGTGTCCAGGTCATTAATGAATGTGTTAAACATCACTTAACCTAGTACCAAGCTCAGGTATATACTGACTTGCCTGCAGCTGGACTCCAGAGTCCAGCTGCATGGCTGCTAGCTAATAGTAATATTCTTCTCTAGACACCTCTGTTGTCCATGATTAAAGCACAGGATACTGGAATGGATGGGGCTCTTATGGCCATTCTTCTTCTAGCAACTAAAATAAAAAAGAGATTGTGCTTAAAACATAGTTTCAGGACTGTCTGCCCTCTCAGACATACCCTCAGGCTTGCGAAGCAAGAACTGCAATGAAGGCATTTTCTGTAATTGTATTCCAAACATAATGAGAAGCACTTGGAGAAATGTGCCCTTGCCTTGGTTTTAAAAAATGGGATAGCAATAAAGTTGCAATGTTTTAAGTTTCTTGGCAACAGCATCCCCCAACTCCCAATCCCCATCCCTGACTCAAGATTACATGAATATCCAATTATTCAATTTTCATACTCAGCACTTTTGTCTTTTAAATGGTCTTGACACCCTAATCCATGAACTAAGTCCACAGAAATAAATGTACATCCTTCTGAATGATCTTCTTTACTGCAATTATTTGTGAATTACATAAGGAATAAATCACTGCAGAATTTCTTGTTTAGCTTCAACCTCTGCATGTGCTGTATTAACTCAGCGTGAACATCTACGTTCACATGTCACCTCCTGCCATCCTGTTATTCTTTGCTGGCATACAAAGGCAGAACATTTCAAAATGTATTATAAAATAATACATCAAAAGAAACAAGCAGCTTCGATCCTCACATCTCATTAACTGCACATTGGATAGATTTATCTCATACAAATGTGGAATAGTGACTTCACTGTAAATGATTAATAACAGTCTATGAACAGTTGTTTGTTTTTTCTTCATTCATTCCAAATGGAAAAACACAGACACCTACAGTTCTACCATCAGGTCAGAGGTTAAAGCACGCTGTGTCTGAGCTCTTCGTAGTTGTTTATGCTGTGAAGGGGCTGAGAAGCACTCCTCTTCCAAGGGCTTTTTGGTAACTCAGCTCATAAGCAGGTAGAACATGTATGCACTTCCCTAAGCATCATTTCTAAGTCAATACAGATGCTCTCATACCAATCAGTAAAACATGAGGAGCTGTAATTTATAATAGCTAGTACACCAAGATCCATTTATTATACTTTATACCTATACAGCAATTGATGTATAATGCCAATTCCCTTGGGATATGTGAAGACCTTGGGGACAGACATAATATTATTTAGAAGCATGAGTCACATCACAAGCTTCTTTGATCTAGGTATAAAAGGAGGCATAAAATAAACCTACTTTTCTAATGAAAATTTTCATGTAGCCACCAAATGTTTGCACTTTTCTCTCTGTGCCCAAAATGCTGTGGTTCAAAACTGAAATATTACAGATGTCATTCACATCATAGCCTGTGTTGTTTACAATACTATTCATGCATAATATACAATCATTGTTTTCAATTACTTTTTGACAAAATCCTGCCAAACACAATAGATATGAATCATCCACCATGAGTGAAATTCACCTTCAGTTACAGAGCAGTAACTCATTGATTTGGCAGACTATGGTTTCACAGTGAATGAATCATTACAAGTGTCTGCCGATTTATGCTTTCAGTATGTTTGTGTGCATGTACATATAGATCACACAATTCTTTTGTAGGTCAAGATACTCTGCAATTTCTCTGGGATGGCATACACTGAGAAAGTGAAAGGTGTGTATTTTCCCAGCAGGGATCAAAGCAGAAAAATAGTACAGCTTAGATAACCTGCCAAGCTTCATCCATGGTGAAATTCCCATTTAAACATCTCTCCCAGAGCTTCATCTCCTCCCTCCCTGTGCTATACTGTTTCTGCACTCATGACTCTAAGGAGGAGGTGCAGTGAAAGGTGAAACCAAAATGTTGTGATGCTGGAAGCTTTCATCCTTCCCGTTCTTTTAGGATTCTTTGTATTTAAAACTCTCAATCAAATTCTGAGAAACTTCTGGGAGGAAGAATGGTCTTAAAGAGTTTTTCATTCCTTTATTTGTTTCTTCAGTTTTTTTCCCACAGAAGGGTGTGTTCAGATTCCTAAAGAAGGCTTTGAAATGGATCCAAAGAGGCAGTCACATGCATGTGCAACTATTTTTTCACCAGGAAAGAATATATGGAATGTGAACGGAGTTTCAGTATAGCTCTGCAAATGTATCAGTTGAAACTGGGTAAGCAAATTCCATGAAGTCCTAGGTAAATTAATGTGCATATAACCATTGAATTACTAACTTTGTATAATTGAAAGTAGGAAAACCTGTCTGCACTCAGTTGTTAATATAAAGTTTAATTAGAAGGAAGATCTTTAAGAGGGAAGAATGTCACTGAGCTGCACAGATTTCACAGTATCTCAAGGACATGATTTTATCCAGAATAGGATTTCTGAAGGAAAAAAAATGAATGTTAGTCATGCTTCTCCCGTACAAATAGCAGTATCTGGAGACTTTTTATCTATAGGTTCAACTTAAGTAGAAATAAGTACTTTCCAGAGACTAGACAGTAGATTATTTCTTCTCAGCTAGAAAAGGTATAACTGAAATCGGTCCAACTTATGAAGTCTTCAAAATGTAAATTACATGGAATCACTGAATCACAGAGTAATAGGAGTTGGAGGGGATCTCTGGAGATCATCTAGCCCCACTCCTCAGCCAGAGCAGGTTCACCTATAGCAGCTTGCACAGGACAGCATCCAGGCAGGTTTGGAATGACTACAGAAATGAAAACTCCACCATCTCTCTGGGCAGCCTCTTCCAGTGCTCTACCACCCTGATAGTTTAGAAGGAATTTCCTGTGTCCAAATTGATTCCTGTTACCTCTTGTCCTGTGACTGGGCACCACTGAAAAATTTTGCACAAACATACCTGATTTTTATAATCAAAATAACTAGTAGATACAACAGCATTTGCTCTTAACTATTGTCTGCTGGTTTTTTTATTAGCCTCCTATTCAAGTCATCCAGCAAGACAACAACAAAAAAAGAAGACCTGTAGGACCTAAGTGACTAATAACACGAGGAGGCTGATCAAGTAGACATGCAAACCACATATTGCTTACATCAATGATTTTCAGACTATAGGTCAGTATGCTGTACCTATTTATAAAGGGATACAACTGTAGGAGTTAGGATTGATTATTGGATAATGTAGAAGGCAAACCACAATACATTCATGAGATAACTTGCTCGGAAAAAGCAACCATTTGTAGCAATTATTTACTGCTTGCGCATTTGCTTTAAGATGTTCCTAAAGGTGCCTTCTGTTATTTTGTATTTTAAAATGTTGTTTCCATCTTTACTCTCTAGGAGTGCCCTGTGCTTCTGGAATTGAGGACCTATGTCCTTCTCCTTGATTGTTGTACTTGTCCTTCACTGAATTATAATTTTGACACTGAGCTTCCAAAGTGTAGATAAACTGTATATAGAAAGAAGGATCAAAATTATGCCCTCTTTTCATGCCTCTGTCTAAAGAAAATACATATGCTGAGGGTTTAGAAATGTAGATTAAAGTTATTGTTGTTTGAAAGATGTTCGCTGAGTGTAGCTTGTAGGATTGTAAGAGAAACATGAGCTATTTATGTTAGTTTGACTTTTCTCAGTTTACTGTGACCCAGCATTGTTTGGTTTGTTATATCTTTATTTAAACTTTGCTCTTCTGTGAGTGTTTCTCAGCATCACTGTACCCCGTGGGTGACATTTCCTCTGATTCTTAAAATGCTGTATTTCAGATGTTATATCACACCTCTGAAGGGTAACTTGCTATAGGAAAATATAGCTGTGTTTTTCTGAAGAAACTGAAGCTATATCAGGTTTAATTTCACCCTTTAGGTTATTTAAACACAGTATGATGTTATACAAACTGAAAACAGAGGGCAAATTCCTATCTGCTACTGAAAAGAGGGAAAAGAAAGACAAAGAACTCCCATTCTCTTTCAATGATGTTTTAAAGGCAAAGATGTAATTGTACTAAACCTGAAAGCAAAGTTAATTTCCAAAAGAAGTGATATAACAAATAGTTTGACCCTTGATTTGATTTTGTTTACAGAAATTTGGATGAGATACTTTTTTTATCTGTTTATTTGTTTAGATTTTAGGTAACCTTTCTCTATATTTTCATTAGATCCAGGTGTCTAAACTCTGCAGGACAATTTGGCTTTATATTAGGGATTTTTTAAATTTTTTTTTTAAGATAGAAAATTTCTGAAGTCTCTGTATCATCTGAGTCCATCTTCCATTCTTTCATGTGCATGCTTTCCAGTGTTTGAGCACCCCTCCTATAGCTGCCACAGTGATCTCCCTCAAATTGCAATAAGCAAGCTATCATGTCCAAAAATGCATGGCAAGATCAGAAAAGGAAAAACATAGAAGTGTAAGAAAACTAGAGAAACATGTCTTAGTCTATTTCGTATCTTCAGTATCTGAGCTGCTTAAAAAGCCATAGATAACCTGAAGGAACATATTTTCCAATGCGGAGACCTATGAGAAGCTGCATGGTTTAGGTCCTTAGCTGCATGGTTTAGGTCTTTCACAATTTCATTGAATTTTTGAGTTGTCAATAATCTTAGTTCCTCTTTGAAACAGCCTGCTCAATCTCTAGTTCCACCATTTCTCTGCTGTTCTCAAACTGTGCTCTTCCCCAGAATGAGAAGCGCTGTAAGTGAGCTGCTTTGTTGTGTGTAGTTGTATTTCTTCCTCTCCAAGTTGATATTTAATCACCAGAAATGTTTTATGCAAATCTTTTATTATATAAATATATCTTCATGTATATATAAGTGAAGAGATATATAGATATATATACCTCTTTGTATACTTTGCTGTCCATAAGTGAACAATAGCAAAATGCCTTATAGGAAATGAAGTGCACCATGATGGAAAGGTATAAGGCATAGAGTTCTCTAAGCACTGAATACAAGTATAGTTAAGTAAGAGAAGCAATCCAAAAATCTGAGGTTGTGCTTTGCAGCAACATTGATTACAGAAGTCAACAAAAAGCTGTAAGTCCAAGACTTTTTTTAAGTTTGATTAACCTGTAAATATTGTTGTAGACACTAAAAGTTGGTTAACTGCTAGCCAGGTGTTAAAGAGATTGTACAAGTATGCACTCTTGTCTACACCATCTGCTTTTAAGAGCTGCTTTTTCCACTACTGTGGGATATACTGAAGAAACAGACACTGCATTTATTTTCTCTCGTTTTCGTAGGTGCCTTTGGCCATCAAAGTGCAATCTTCCATTTTTTTCTTGTCAAGAATTGTGCCCTGAGCATGTATTAGCAAAGAATGAAAGAATGCCCTAACAAATGGTTTTAGACACTGCGCTGTATCATTGTTTCATAGAAGCTTTTTGATAGTTATAAAGTTGCATTTTCCAATGAACAAGAAAAGAGATGATTTGTCTGATGGTGATAATACTGTTAAAAGCCTTATAAAGATTGCAGAAAGCATTTGAAATATTTCCTTTGTTTTGAGCAGTAACACCACATAGTGCAGTGCTGAATCTGTAACTGATGAGTATTTTGTACTGGGCCTGCCCTCCCCACTTCTTAGCATTTATGTTCCCATTTAGCGTATGGAGGACTTGATACAGTTCAGTGATTTTACATGTTTAGAATACAAATAAGTGTCACATGCAAAGTTTTCAGACATCTTTTTCCATCTCAACAAACTTTCATCCCTCTTTTCTTCCTCCTTCTTCTTTTTTTTTCATATCCTTATTCATAATTTCAGCATATGCATACAGCTTGTATTTGAATATAGCAATGAAAGTGAGTTCATTCTCAGTTCATGTCTTCACTTCTCCCACCAAGTTTTCATATAGCTGTATATTATTAGGTCTGTCATAATTAAGTCTTTTCCTAGTCTAACATATTCTGCTCTTGCTGATTTTAGATGAGGCCTAAATAAAGTCTTGCATTGTATTTCAAGATTTAAATTTTAGGTTATTTCACAGCCTGCAACAACATGTATTGCCCCAAAATAGATGAACATAGAATCATAGAATCAACCAGATTGGAAGAGACCTCCAAGATCATCCAGTCCAACCTAGCACCCAGCCCTAGACAATCAACTAGACCATGGCACTAAGTGCCTCATCCAGTCTTTTCCTGAACACCTCCAGGGACGGTGACTCTGCCACCTCCCTGGGCAGCCCATTCCAATGAACAGATAAAGAGAAAGTTGTGCAGATGGGCAGACTGAAGGTATTAAAACTAGATTATGGGAAAAGGAGTACAAAAGACCCACCTTAAAACCCACCAAATAACCACAAAACAAAGCAACAAAAAACACGCACAAAACAAACAAGTCAACAACAAACAAACAAAAAGCTCCAAACCAAACAGACTGCAAGTGTCGATCAAGGCATCTCTAAGTTAATGCTGTTACACTGATATCCACTGAGCTGAGGATCTGGACCTGTGACTATCAAACCTATATGCAGAGATACCTCATTACACTATCTGTATTGAAATCCATTGCATATTTAGTTATGCAGAGTATTGTAATCCTTGACAGTGAAAAGACATGCTGTGCAACGTGATCAAGAACACTATGAGGGACAGCCCCAGCAGCTGATCACTTTCCCTTCTGTTACTATTTCCATGCCACATCGTGCTGCGCTGTATTAAAGATGTCTCTGACAAACAGTGCTGCACATAGCTAAGTTAAAATGCTGTCCTAGGGACTTGGGGATACGTAGCTTTGCTTCAGGTTAACATAAAGGGAGTTTTCCTCTCCTCTTCACCTAAGTATGTCGGGTGAAGCATCGCACCGATGAAGCACACTGATTCCAGTTTTGGATCTACTGTGATTGACACGGATTAGGTGTCTCTAAATATCAACATATGGAGAAGTGTAGATGTGATCTGCAGATTGTAGACATTTCCTCAGTGGTTAAAAGTCTTTACAAGCTGGTCAGAACCTAGCTGGATGCTTTGTTACAAAGGTTCTCTGGCTTTTAGTCCTACTTTATTTCAGCCATTAAGTTCATAGTGCCTGCCCACAAACTATTGTACTGCTCTGGCAGGGGTGTTGGACTAGATGATCTTTCGAGGCCCCTTGCAACCCCTAACATTCTGTGATTCTGTGATTCTCTGATTATCATAACTGAAGAAAACGTAATTGAGGATGTGGGGTTGTGAATGTCTAACTTCACAACTGAAGAAAACATCTCCAGAACTCGTGAATTCAGACTTTCTGAATGTCCCAAGTCATTTTATCCATTTTTACTGAAACAGTTGAACTTCTGTACTGCCCAGTTTAATGCCCACAGTTAAATGGCAGCTGAGGTGGAGTTTACACCCAGAGGATAAGACATAAACCCAGACCTTCTGAGAATCAGATGCAAGACTATTACCCATGCTGATTGAGGAGGAAAATTTGAATCATGCCTATGATCTATATTATAATGGCATAGTTGCAATGCCTTTCTCCCTGTCTCTCACAGTGGAATTTTTTTTTTTTTCCTGGTGAAATAACTTTAAAAGTATAGAAAGATTTCCCCCCTGTTTCTTTTCAAATAACTTGGGCTTTGAGATAGGGTTTCATCTTCAGAGACAAAGGCCTTTAGTGAGGAACTCCAAACTATTAAGTTTGATAGGCACTTTGACTCACGTGCCAGAAAACCCAGTGTTATTTGGGTGTGGGAAGGTTTTTTTGGTGAATTCTGATTTCATAAACTTGTGTAAGGGAGTACTGGAGTATGCTGAATAGACTGAGTAGCCAAAGATACAGGGTACCTAGAAGATAGATCCTCGTTGGGTTTAATGTTTATTATGTGGAGAGCAATGAAACATCAGGAAGGGAACTCTTCTGTATACTGAAAAACAGAATTTCAGAATCCTGGCAAATCCTAACGCTCAAACTTCTGTGCCGTTGAGGCTTAAATGCTTTTGGCCTAGGCAGACCTGAGCAGGAATCACAGCTGTAGTTCTGGAGGTACATAGTCTGTCTTTGGGCGAGCTGCCATGCATTTCATGAGAAACTTATCCACTCTTCTCAGAGCTCTGGATTCCAATGGACAAGCGAGCACCTAAGAATGAAAAATTGCCATGAAAAATTGCCTAAATAAGATTGAGCCTTTTGTACAGAGCCAGCACTGATTGCTATTGATTTCAAGGAGAATGAGTCAATTAACTTAGGAACTTTTAAAATGCAACCTACTTAACGAGAATCCTGAAACTTTATCTCATTCTTCAAAGATATTCTAGTAACTCTAAAAAGCAAAATCTAAGATTTGCCCTAGAAATGTGTTGGGGTTTGGGTTTTTTGTGATTTTTTTTGTTATTTTTTAATTTTATTCAGTTGTGATTTCTGCTCTTCTCCAATTAAAACTGGGCAACTTCTTTGTTCTCACAAAAGATTTGGATTCTTGCATGCATTCGCATGTATACCAGTTCACTTTATCTGCAAAAATGACTGTTTCTGCCACACCACACTTTATTACACGGCTTTTAACAAAAATCTAGCCCTGATTGTCCTTCTTAAGACATAAGAAGAGATTAAGCTACATATCTCAGCTTCTTTCTCTTGAAAGCTTATTAACATCTAATCAAGATTAGTTATGTGCCCAGTCTTCTACGGGAGGTGTGTCAGCATGCAATAACATGTGGAATTAGTGGCAGAAAGCCTATATGACTGCTGGAAAGTGACATCTTGATGAAAAGCCTAAATAGGGTTCCCTCTATGATTCTGTCATTCATTCACCATTTCCAATGTTGTTTTATTTTTTCTTCAGGAGGTCAATCCATCACATAGTGGAAGAGAACAGTTTTCTCTGAAATATTATGACTTACATGAGATAGTAGTGATTCTTATTCTGCAATTTTATTTAATTGTATGTTTCTGTTTTTTCTTCAATTATGGAATAAGTTTGTTGATGCAAACTTAACTGCAGCAGAGTTATAATAATTAAATGTCTGATATTTGCCAAAATATCAGTCTGACCTAGAGAAGTTCCTGTAAAACATTTAAATCAATGGAATTTAATTAAAAAAATCCTTAATTTCCTACTATAGGAGCATGCTGTAAGCTTTATATAAAATTAGAAAATGCTCTTTATCTTTGACATAAAATTTCTTGAACTAGACTTTCACTGCATCGAAGGGATGACCTTATAGTGGCTTTCCAGTATCTGAAGGGAGCCTACAGGAAGGCTGGGGAGGGACTATTGACAAGGTCTAGTAATGTCAGGACGAGGGGGAATGGGTTTAAGCTGGAGGAGGGGAGATTTAGACTGGATGTTAGGAGGAAGTTCTTTACAGTGAGGGTGGTAAGACACTGGCACAGGTTGCCCAGGGAGGTTGTGGATGCTTCCTCCCTGGAGGCGTTTAAAGCCAGGCTGGATGAGGCCTTGAGCAGCCTGCTCTAGTGGGAGGTGTCCCTGCCTATGGCAGGGGGCTGGTGCTGGATGATCCTTGAGGTCCCTTCCAACCTAAACCATTCTATGATTCTATGCTTTCAGGAGGAGCAAGAGCAAATCTTTGCTTCACTACTACCCTCTTCAGACATATATTTTTTTCATAATCATGTATTCAATAACTTAAAAATAAAACTTTCCTACAAACTGTGGTAGAGTATCAATCTCCTTCCTAGCAGAATCCGTGCATTTCCATTGACAGGGGTTAACCGCAAAGCCTCCCTTAAAAACTATCATCTGCAAGGAATGCACACATAAACACAGCATTCTTCTCTGGGAGCTTTCTTTATAAACTATAATACTCTTAACCAAAAATAACAGCTATCCAGTCTTCCTTTTTCTCTCTTCATATTTATTTTTGGTAAAAAAAAATATGTTTCCCATTACAGCTACTTCTGTCAGCAGAAGTATTACGTTATTGTTATCTTGTTGTTAAATGAAGACTCCTCTTAAAATTACCTTTAATGTACAAAATATTGATAAATTATTACTTGACTCCTCTTCTCTATACAGCGTATCACCAACAGTGATACACTGGCACACCCATATCTGTAAGAATAACTGGGGAAAGATTAAATCTGTTACATTCACTTGCACGTTTTGTGCAAAACGCAAACTGTAGCAATTCCTCAGAACGTTATAATTTTTAGTTATCAAATTGTATTGATTCCTCAGATCATTATAATTTTTAGCTATCATTACACTCTTACCAAGGCTGAGTCTCAAATTTATGTGAAAGATACTGTATGGTTGCCTGCTACCAATCTATATTCTATCAGATAAAACTCTTGAATGAACAGTTCAACTGGACAGATGTGATGGTTTGGGTGTCCCCCAACCCCCACACTTTAGAAATCACCCAGACTAGACTCAGCCGGCTCTGGAAATTTGAATGAAGCTTATATTTACAGCTGGCACAATATACAAGCAGATATTTACAGTATATACAGGTATATATATATATNTGAGGGAAGTAGACATCATAATTGTTTTCATTTCACAGCCTATGATCTAGTCCTTCTCACCAAAACGTTCTAGCTAGGCTCAAACTAGCACAACAGATGAATACACCACCTGAATAGTAGCTATAAATGATGTCTTGAGTAAGGTATAACATGTTGAGTAAGGTCTCATACAACACAGATTCCTGCTATTATGAATGAACATAGCATAGAATAAATTATATTTAAATTAAACAAAAATATTTAAAAAGTAGAGTAATATCAGCTATTGTCTTTTGTAAGTCATATTGCCTATGATTTTACTATCTGTCCATCACAAATCTTGTCATGAACTTGTGTTGGAAATGAAGTGGTTCTCCTATCACTTCTGCTCCACATACGTACAAGTTACTTGATATTTCTTGAAATAGTAGGGGAGTATTCTGTGTAATGTAGGAAAATAAATTGGGCTTTAAGGCATAAATTTTACTTAATGGATTTCTATTAATTCTTTTAACATTGGCAGAAAACAAGTTTAGAGCAGATAAAAACATTCTGAGAGAGCAAATATAGACATAGATGCTTTTGAACTGTATCAGAATTTAAAGCATCTGCGCATTTGTTGCATTTTGGGTTTTGCCTCATTTTGAGATCCTCTAGCTGAGGGTGCCAGTTCAGGATTAAAAGCAGTTTGAAAGACACTCCAATGAAACTTAGAAAATACATGTCTAAACAGGTACAGAGAACAGTGGAATAAGTACTTACTTTAGATCCAGTATTTTAATAGTGATTTTTGCTATAATTTCTCCCTGAATAGCAGAAACGTGTTAAGTAAAATTAGATATGTTGCTGTAATCTTGTAAGTGACTTATATGAAAATAGTGAACACCCTTTTTAAAGAAGCATTTGACACACCTATAAAGTTAAGGGTTTGATTTCCACCAGCATCTCCAAATGGAAACAATGATGTAAAAGCAAAACCAGGCCCTATAGTAAAATCTGCACTGTGGTTAGTAAGTCATCCAGGCACTGTATATTAGCTAAGACTGATTTCAAGACTGTTAACAAACAAACGTTTTGCACATGTTCATTGCAATGTCAGGTTGTATCAAGATGGCATTTGGCAGTAACTCTGATTTAAACTCAGCCTTAGCATTTTTAAAAAAATTCATCATCGTCTCCTTTGAAAATTTTTAAGATTATAGACGGAAGACAGCAAATCTCAGGGTGAACAATCATGGCATATAAATGTCTTAACTTAAAAAAAGATTCTCTATAAAAGATTTCCCATACACTTTTTTATCACTCAGGACCATACCCCATGACAATTTAGCTTTCACCAAAAGGAAGTAAGACAATTTTACCTGAAATATCCAGAATCTGAAGTATAATATACTGCCTATCTCTTTCAACTTCAATCTTCCTCTCTAAGAAGTTGTGGGAAAGAGGGCTCTTTTGAAACAAAGTGATGATCAGATATTGATTACAGAAATAGAGATGCCATTTTATGGTATTACCAGTGTTTCTTTGCTCTTGAGGGTTTGCTGGACCACTGGAATACTCACATAATCATCTCACACTATCATCCACGAAAAGACAGGTGAGTCAGTTTGAATACTGTTCCCCACGTAGGATAAACTGGCCTGACTTTGAAAAGAAATAGAAGAGGAAGTAGAATTGTTACAGACTGAGCGTTTATGATGTCTTTTTCTTCTTCTGTTCAAGTTATTCTATTTTCCAAAGGGATTCCATCTATTTTTTTTGGATTTGAATAATAGACACATGTATACTGTTCAATGAAATTCTAGATAATAATTTTGTTAATTGAAATAGCACGAACAATGTTTTACAAAATCAAAATATCACTTAGATGAGCTTAGAACTGTCATGTCAAGCAGTTTATTTTATAATATCTGTCATTTTATTGATCAAATGCTCTGTTCTTTTCAGATTAATTCATACTTGTAGAATTTCCATGTATTAAATGACAGAGATGATAATTTCCTTCTGAAAGTTTTGGACAACTGAAGTAATAAATAATAGCGATCACAATATCAAATAAAGTTGATAAGCAAAAGCAATCCTCAAAGAGAATGTTTCTTTTCATCAGCTAGAGACAGTATTTCAGCCAGTCTTAGAAGCTAACTTTAGTTCACTTTATATGACATTTACAACTATGTGGTAGCTAGGTTACTTGGAAAAAGCCTCAAATCAAAGGTTTACAAGTGCAATATCAAAATGATATACTATATTGCTCTGGTTTGCTTTATTTAAAAACTAGAATATATCCTTTTAGTGGATGCTCTGCTGTTCTTTAGGAGGCATTTGTCTACAATGTGCAAATGCCTTTAACATTGGTGGACTGTAATTTATAAGAATCACTGTCTCAGTATATCCTAAATTATCACAGTATAGAATGTTTCCTATATTGTCACAGTCTCTGATTTATCA
The DNA here is from genome assembly GCA_013400475.1 of Tricholaema leucomelas. Classification (NCBI taxonomy): domain Eukaryota; kingdom Metazoa; phylum Chordata; class Aves; order Piciformes; family Lybiidae; genus Tricholaema lacrymosa; species Tricholaema leucomelas. The sequence goes on along the minus strand of WAAF01018888.1, from coordinate 44,037 downwards.
TAATTTCAAAGTGTACTTTCTTCTAAATTATCCTAAACATCCAGAGAAATGCAACAACAATCACTTCTTAAAATTCCAATGACCTGATCAATAGTTCGTAGAACTGAGGATTTAGTTCAATAAAATTCCTGACTGGAAATGGCTAGTGATGCATTTCACTTTGAGGAAACTTAACTAAAATTTCTTAAGAAATGCACTTGGAAGCTGAGCAGCTTCCACTGAACAATTATCTTGCTTTGGCTCTTGGTTTTGGGTGAGAAGGCAAAGGGAGATAATAGATATAGAAGCAGACTATGGTACTTTTTCTGCCGGTGCTGTTTACTACAACATCCCTGTTCTTCACGAATATGAGGATCCCAGCAAATATGAAATACAAGCAAGAATGTATATGTATATACAGTGAGCATGAGCTGCAGGCTTTCTTGATGAGAACAGATAAAGCCCACAAGACCTCCCACTAGTACAATCTGCTGCCTCAAAAGGGTAGAAATGAATTAACCACACATTATCATCCAGGTATTTAACTTGCTACCTGGGTATTTGCTCACTTATTTTAGCAAACAGGGTGAGGAGTCTAGTTATCACTAGCTAGACACCTGAATGAATTTTTAGCTGTCAAAGTAGTATCTATCCTAACTTCCTTCACCTTGTGATATTTAACAATGCAAATTATGACAGCGTCCCTTTTACACGGATGTATTTCTAACTTTTAAGTACATTGCACTTACACTTTATAAAGTGAAAATTCATTCAAGTAGGTCTGTTGAATATTTATATATATACTTTTAGCAGGCAGGAGTGGATAATAAAAGGATGCCACTCTGAAGAGGTTAATAATAAAAAAAATGCCTATTTGCTAATATTTTAACATTCATGCAAATAATTCTTGGTGACCCCATTTAATAATTTCATTTTATCAGAATTTTATTCCATATATCAGTAAGTAAAGTGACAAAAGAACTTCTTTATGCTTGACAGAAATCAATGATTGTAGCCCTAATTTAAAAACTGAGTTATGGTACGATAAAGCCAAGCTTCTAATATCATGCAGAAGAACATAAAACCTGTTTGTGTAGTAATAATGTATCTCCTCCTAATCACTGGCATACCTATCTTTTTCAGCTTGCCTATGGCATGCATAATAAAAAGTTTGCTAAATGTGGAGAAATTCTAATTTTTATATACCTGCATTATGAATCCCCACAGCAATTACAAAAAAAACCGTAGAATCTGTGAACTAAGAGGATAAAATACAATTTACAGAGTATATTTTCTTATTATTGCCTTTGAAGATAGTATCAGTTGTCTACACAGACCTATAAACTGTTTCAAGTGTTGAAAGCTACACCTTAATGCACTTATCTCTCCTTACTTAATAAAAGATAAAACAACAACAACACTCTGAATGATAAACAAGCAAAAGAAAGTAGTAGCTCACTGCTTGCCTAAGTTGACCTTGGATTTAAGAATCAAGGATTACTTTTTGTTAGCTCTGGCATTAGCTAAGCTAAATCTTAAAAGCTCATCCTTAGATGGTGTGAAGTTGATCTAATTGTATTCAAGTGAAATGACACTGATTTGCACTAGCCGCAAATCTAGGCCCATGTAGGATAACCACCTGCCCATGTTTTGGAATTAACTGTGGATAAGACTGATCATTCTGCAGCTGTTTAGTAGAGGATTGGCTACCGATTAGTTCTTTTAACCTTGTCTCTTCAGCCTTGCGCAGATAACTCCGTAAGAGAAGAAATCAGAATGGAAAAGGTGGAACGGGGCGATAAGAAAGCTGTGATATTTTCTAATGCAACAGATTAATCATTTACTATACATTAAAAGCAGACTTCAAGATCTATGGGTGATGTATGGGTGTTTAAGTTTTTCAGAAACACAGTCCCCTCAAGCTTACAGACCAGCTGTAAGAAGAGGAGAAAGTACAGATTATTGTAATATATCTAAAAGAGTGAGTTGGAGGGAGTATTTTTTCCTGTATTGGAATCACTTCACAAAGAATATTTTTGAGAGATTTCTTCAATATAAATCATGCTATTCTAGTTCAAAGCAATGAACTCAAACAAAATATACAAACTAGTAAGGTCAGGATACTCATCTAGATGTGGTTGTTTACATTCTCACCCCATTTTGCTAAGTGTGAAATGTTGAAAGCAATTGTAGAGACCACAAGCATTTTGATCCTGGCTTTAAGTAAAAGAAACAGTGTGAAAAGGGAGTTATTGCCTAACTTAAAGAAAGCTTTTGCAATACATTTTCTTTTGAACAGAAGTTTCATACACTTAAAAACATTGTTCACTGGCAGATTTTTTTTTTTTTAGTATTATTTCTTTTTAGCAATAGGAGGGAACAAAGGGCCTCATAAATATGCTTACAGCTAGTGTTTACAAAATCTGTTAATGGAAGCTAGATTACTGAATGTGTTTTGCACCAGGTTTATGCACACAGCAGCCATTTTACAAGGACTCCTTGATAGGTGTTGATTTTTACTCTTGGATCTGTGGCTCTGCAATTAAAAGAAGATATATTATACTAAGAAATCAATCTTTCAGTGGGTGCTTCTACATGTACTGTTTCTGGGGTCAAGATTTGTTGTTGTAGGTTTTTTTCTAGTTATTTTTTTTTTTAATTCTGTGAATCATCTTTACCCATGCACATATCAACTATCAATGATATGTTCCAATGATTCCAAGCTTAAGTACATATAGCTCCTAAAAGAATCCTCGATACCAAGTTTCCGTTGGTGTGTGGTCCTAGAAATGTCAAGTGTGTGATGAGATCAACTGTATAGGTAAATAATCCTAATCCTTCTTTTTTTTTTTTTCTTCCTCAATGGTCTAGCAGTGCTGAACAAAATGACTCAGGTGGAATATTTAGATCTGATATTTGTATGATCCCACTAATGGGAAAAGGATTCTAAGAAGTATTTTACAAGAGGTTTGCTTAGAAACTGCAGGGGCCAGTGTTGGTACCATTTAAGACAGTGAAAATATTCTCATTAATTTCAGGTACAGAACAGCTAACCTTTGTTAGATTTTATTGTTCACCTCTTGGATTGTGTGAGATACATACTAACTTTCAATTTTGATTTGCCCTTCAGGCTATTTGCAGTATTTACCCTTGATGCAATCAAGGGCTACGAATAGTGAGCCTCCCCCACTGTAGTTCTGATGTGAAAGGACTTCACCTTTGCAGGCTGGGTTACAGAGCCCTCATTTTGAGGACATGAGCAGTGCTAAAGTGGAGAAAGTAAGTTCCCAACTTGTGCTCTGACTCTGCTACCATCTCAATATTATCCTTCAGTTTAATTGGAACAGAAGAATGTTACATATTATATAATTGAAGATTAAACTCTACAGCTCAATTTAAGAGAAGACTTTGACATTTCATGTTCCAGAGACTTAACCTTGTCAGAAAGAGGAAGATGACTAGATATTAAAGTCTAATATTAATTATATTAAGTGTAACCCAGAATTTATTAATTGAAATTTAAAAATGTTCAATATTAGACTATTACCTTTAAAGGGAGTCACAACCTGAAGTTTAGTATAAGGATAGAAGCAGCAGATTTTCACGTTTCCCTCCATAATTTCAAGTATCTTGATCATTCCAATTTTGACACTGCCAAAAAATGCCATCTGTGACACAGGTAAACTCATAAAACCCCTAAATCTATTAATTTACATTGTACTACTGACAGCTATCTGTCTCTTGGAAAAGTTTTGGGGTTTGAAAATTTAGACAAACTTAAATAACTAATATAAGATCTGCTAAACTCTGAATCCCTCCTACTATCCATTGATTTTCACCCTTGAAAATAAATACTAGACATTATTTTTTTTTTTACACTTGCTTTTTACACATTTCTCATATGCTTTTTTAGTAATTATAAAGTAAACACAACTTTTAAGAACATATTTACTATTCACCAGGCCATTATACTTGAGGTGTTAGAAAGCTTCCAGAACCCCCTGTTGTCAGGCCAGCAGATTGGTGACAGTGCGATTGGTGGGCAGTGACAAAGAGCCACCTACTATGAACACTTCTTGCTTCCTCTTGCAGTATCCTCTGTGTGCTGCTGGTACAGTGAGTGTCTGCACCCTTGAAAGCTTCATATCTGGTTTTGGTGTAATACCAGAGAGTGCGGTTGGAAGCAGAGTCCTGGTTTTGTGGGTTACCAGGATACAAAGTGCTTCCTTCCTTGTGATGTATGCCACAGGAGCACGGTTCTGAAGCAATCGCTTATCTGTCTTCATCTTGGCCCCTCTAACCCTGAGCAGCCTATTAAATGCTTTATGCAGTTTGCAAGTTGCTGCATGCATTTCTTATCAGAAACTGGATCATATGTCAAAGCGGATTTTTGTACAGAGGTGTACAACATAAAAATATATAAAATATCCAACCAATTTCCTCATTTCTGAGGGTTTTAGGGGTGGGGGAGATGTTTGTGTTTTTATCACTGTACTGGAGTTTGATGCATGTAGGAAAAAGTAGAGTAATATGCTCCTTAGCTAACAAATATATGCTCAAAATCATCTTTTGTATGACTAATTGTATAGCACAGGCAGATAAATGGATAACTCCATGCATAAAATCATCAATATGAAACAAAAGTGTCTAGAAACCTCAGTTAAGTCAGCTTGCAGATAAATGTGGCTGGAGCTATGAAGAAGTGGGCAGAATGCACCAGATGGAGAAACAGCTGGTTTATTTGTAGTAAGAGAAAGGTGTTTTGTTTTTTCTGCTTGGTTTAAACTTTTTATATATTATTTTGTGTGTGTGCACATAACTAAATTTTTAAGAATATGCTCTAAATAATAAATGTTTCAGAAAATAGACTTAATAAAAGACCCTTTGTTTTGCTATTAGACAACCAGCAAATCAATTTCAACTGTGTCCATGCCCTAAAGTGCTTCCTGTGGATCTGTGCCCAACAAATATCTTTGTTGTTTCTGGTACCTCCAAGTGTTCAAACAGAGCTAGAAATAGAAAATATTGACACAGACAGTTGTATTTGGCAGCCATTGTGGGATCAGAGGAAATAATCATATGGAAATATTTATTTCCTCTCTGACAAGGGGTTCTGTAGTTAGATTATATATTCTGACCTTTTATCTCATCTTTGAAAAACAAAGGACATCACCATTGTGATATGATAAGGATAAAAAGTAATATGGATCAGAACAAGATAGAACAGATAAATCTATAAAACAAACAAAATGTGCTTACCTCAGGAAAATGTAACAACTTCTGCTGAGTCTCAATGCTATACCTGTAGCAGAAAAAAAAACAGAGAGAGAATGTTTGGGAGTAAACTGATAAAGTCTGAAAATGTGCTTTACTCTTTACATAAATGTAATAGTTGTGATCTAATTCTAAGAGTTTGGCAAGTCAAAATATTTCAGAATTGCTGCAATAAATGCCCTGAAGCTTGCAGCTTCATGTGCCTGACATTTATCATTAATGTGAGCAGGTACCACTATGTAGCAATTAAGGAAATGTGCCAGAAAAAGTAGACATCTGGGGCTGATATTGCCAGGGAATAGGCTGCCTGCCTAGCTGTAGTATACTTAACGTTGCAAGACAAAGTTGTTCATGATCTTGCAGATTGGAGGCCATCTGGAAGAGGCCTGTGAGTGAACAGATAATTAATCAAGTTGAGAAATATTTCCACTTTATGGAAGTCATCACCCTTCGCAATGAAATCTAGTTCCACCACAGGTGGGAACAAATATAAATGTACACTGGAAATTGAAGGTGGAAATGTGGAGCCAAGCACATTTACTGGGGAATGGATAACTCAGATCTTTGCAATTGAGCCATCAGATTCAGCAGACCTGGGCTGCATGAGCAGGCATCATTTGTCATGAAATTATAAACAGTGTTAAGTTTTTAACGTGACTGAGTCCTGTGCGTGGAAGCAGTTGGTTTGTTTTAAGAAATTGATGTTTTGTCTCTGTCTACCTGCCCCTTAGTGACACATTCCTACTTCCTAAGCAGAGGGAGTAGAAATGCACACTGAACCAATTCTAAAAACAAGGTATGTGGTCTTCTGTGAAGGGAGAAAGCTGTCAGCAACAAAATAGCTGGTCTATAGCAGTCCTTGAAAGCCCATCTGGCTGCTGACACTGCTCCTGAGGCAGGCAACAGTATGCATGGCACTCAGCTTGCAGATAGGAGATGACAGTATAAACCATTGTTTCTAGATGGAATTACCACCATCAGCTGTTGCAGTGAGTATCTGGACTCTTGTACTATTTTCTACTGGTTTCTTCTCTCAGCCACTTCCTTCTTCTCATCTTCCCACACAGAATTGGTAGCCAAGCCCTTGTCACTGTGGCAATAAAATTTGGCTTTGTGTTTCCTGTTAAAAAATCTTTACATCTTTTCTGAGAGATTTAATAAATGCTTTGCAGTGATTAGCATGTAGGTGTTTTAGTGTGATACTTCCTTCAGTTACACTTTCAGCTAAGACTGGAGATGGAAAAATGGGCTGAGTTGTGATACAGTAACCCATTCTAGTTTGTAAGAAAGAGGCTGAGGGCCCAAAGTATTTTCATAGGCCACAATGCTTTTGTTGAATGTGTTAGATCACATCAGCTGCATCAAAGAAAGTACAAATAAACTTTCTATTTGGCAACTCTAAGGCACCTCATGCCAGCATCGCCCCTTTTTGCCAGCATCACCCCATTTTTACGCACTAAAATATTTACTAACAAAGTTTGGGAGTTTTAAAATTTATGTATTTGGAAGTTTTGAATAGTTTTTTTTTGTTAATTAATTTTAAATTTAAAACCACATTTAAATATCAAAACAAGCAACCCTTCAATGCTTTGCTTGTGCCATACAATCTCTTTCTTAATTTTCAATTTTAAATGTTGACATTCTGCATTTTTTTCTGGGCCAGTGGTTTTTTTGTTTTGATTTTAAATTTGGAATAATTAATGCACTAGAAAATCGACTTCCTCCCCTATCAGAAGACACTATGAAGAATGATGAAGGAATAAAGAGAATAGGACATCTGCTGGCTTCTCAAAATGTCTTCTATCTTGAGTTAGAATACTCTCATAACTGGTATAGAAGTCATAGATGCTGTCGATTTTCATGCTGCTTTCCACTTTTTATGTGAATGTACTCAAGAAAATATGAGAACAACAAATCACACAAACTTCACTGAAATTTTCCTGTTTAGGTCTGGACTTCAGCAAGACCTTTGACACTGTCCCCCACAGCAAACTGCTGGCTAAGATGTCAGCCCACGGCTTGGATGGTAACACTCTGTGCTGGGTTAGGAACTGGCTGGAGGGCCGAGCCCAGAGAGTGGTGGTGAATGGTGTCACATCCAGCTGGCAGCCAGTCACTAGTGGTGTCCCTCAGGGATCAGTGCTGGGCCCCATCCTCTTTAACATCTTCATAGATGATCTGGATGAGGGCATGGAGTCAGTCATCAGCAAGTTTGCAGATGACACCAAGCTGGGGGCAGATGTGGCTGGGTTGGAGGGCAGAAGGGCTCTGCAGTGGGGCCTTGACCACCTGGACAAATGGGCAGAGTCCAATGGGATGGCATTCAATGGCTCCAAGTGCAGGGTGCTGCACTTTGGCCACAACAACCCCATGCAGAGATACAGGCTGGGGTCGGAGTGGCTGGAGAGCAGCCAGACAGAGAGGGATCTGGGGGTGCTGATTGATACCCACCTGAACATGAGCCAGCAGTGTGCCCAGGTGGCCAAGAGAGCCAGTGGCATCCTGGCCTGCATCAGGAATGGTGTGGCCAGCAGGAGCAGGGAGGTCATTCTGCCCCTGTACTCTGCACTGGTTAGACCACACCTTGAGTACTGTGTTCAGTTCTGGGCCCCCCAGTTTAGAAGGGACATTGAGATGCTTGAGCGTATCCAGAGAAGGGCGACGAGGCTGGTGAGAGGCCTCGAGCACAGCCCTACGAGGAGAGGCTGAGGGAGCTGGGATTGTTTAGCCTGGAGAAGAGGAGGCTCAGGGGTGACCTTATTGCTGTCTACAACTACCTGAGGGGTGGTTGTGGCCAGGGGGAGGTTGCTCTCTTCTCTCAGGTGGCCAGCGCCAGAACGAGAGGACACAGCCTCAGGCTGCGCCAGGGGAAGTTTAGGCTCGAGGTGAGGAGAAAGTTCTTCACTGAGAGAGTCATTGGACACTGGAATGGGCTGCCCAGGGAGGTGGTGGAGTCGCCGTCCCTGGAGCTGTTCAAGGCAAGGTTGGACGTGGCACTTGGTGCCATGGTCTAGCCTTGAGCTCTGTGGTGAAGGGTTGGACTTGATGATCTGTGAGGTCTCTTCCAACCTTGGTAGTACTGTGATACTGTGATACTGTTTCAAACGAAGTTAAAAATGTTGTAGGCGTTGGAGAGCAACATGAAGGAACCTCATGTCTGGAACATAAAATGTTAAGGAATTGTGTTTTCTTTGGTTGGTTGGTTGTTTTTTTTTCCAAATGTCAGATTTTGGTTAAATATAAAGAAAATGTGCTCTGAGACCTGCCCTATTTCACACTGAGTGTGGTAACAGAACATGTGTTCTACTTATTTATTATTAGGAGGTAAACCCAACAGATCATTTCAGACACAGAGGAATGCCTGTGATTTTGACATTTTCTGTACCATGCTTCAAGGTTTACGACCTTTTCCTGAGGGAATATTTATCTTAGAAACCACCACAGAAAGTTACAGGCCTCAAAAATCAAAGGAAAGGACGCTGACATGAAAAACTAAAGGCACAGAGGTGTATAAAAAAAAAAAAAAAGAGCTACAAATAAATGAAGTAAAACCTCAGCGCTTCACTGCTAATTAAAAAACTTCCACATTTAAAGGCCAAGTAGTGGCCAAGTACTGATGAGGAAATGTGTATGTATGAACAGATGCAAAGAAAGTAATTATATGTCTTGTTATACTTCATCTAATTAGGAATCATGATGACTTTAGGGTATGCATTTAAGAAGTTTTAGGACTAGAAAGCCCCTGAAGTATTTACTCTGACCAATGCATTAGATCCAGGGCAAACGAAAGCTTTTCTGTGTGCCTTGTGTAAATTAGCTTGCAAATACAGAACAGACCTGAATGCTGTTCTTCGTTTGTGCAAGAATAACTTCCAAAAAGGGGGCTGATGGAATACATATTAACACAGAACAAACAAGGCAGAGCATAATGTTTTAATAAAGGAGAAACTGTTGCAAAAGAGATTATCTCCTGTTATAAAAAACTGCAGGGTGTCCTTCACTGATGGGTGCAGAAAGATATAACAGTAAATATGAGTTTTGGCATTTTTAATCACTTTCTTTTATAATGATAACATTTTTTACTTCATTAATTAAATCAATAGCTGTGTCGTAGTGCTAACAGAGAAAGCAGGAGGGAAAAAGTAATGATTGGGTAGCCGGTGGTTAGTTTACACTGCCTGTATATACTCTGCAGGTAGGGAAGACTCCGGCTGTCTGAGTTTAGTCATTTCCCAGAGCCAAGGCGAAATGCAAGCAGTTGAGGAGATAATCAAGATTAATGGCTAACAATGTACAGTGCAGGGGATTTTGAGGGGGTTTTGTTTGCTTGGTTCTTTTTCTCCCCGTTGCATTTTTAACTGATTTACAAATTATTTTATCTAGGATAGGCAAACATTCACAAAGGACAAAATTATAATTCATAGTGCTTAGAAAGCCCTTCACCTCAGACTGGAGAAATAGGTGACCCTTAAGAAATCCTTCTTACTTATTTATTCTTTCATCATCTTTCTAGCAATGCTATGTTATCAGTGATAATACTGCCTCTGACATCTGCTACATAAATGCATAGCATCCTTTCCTAAGAATCAGCCAGCCAGTTGTGAAGAAGGGCCAGACCAGAATTAAAGTTTTGCTGTTACTTTGGTACACAGGCAAAATGGCTTGGAAATGAAACTGATTATGGTCCCTGTAGGAGAGATCTGAACAAGCCTGATCTTCCCAGCAACCCATCCTTTGCATAATCTTTCCAGAGAGTAGTGGCCATTATGGCAAAGGACAGATGTCTTGCAGCATCATAATTCCTTCATGCCTTAGCATCCCTCTCTTGGATGTTAAATTGCGTAAAATTGCACCTTGCTTCCAGTCACTCTTTGGGATTTACCTTTACCGATAAGTGTGGGGTGACCTAGAAATTCCACCGTGGGGTTAGATACATGCAAACATGCACAGGAATTTGTGTGTGCTTGTGTATATACAGCTGCAAGCAACTTCCACAGCCTTGGGAACAAGGTTGACATTCAGTAAGGATGTTCCTCTTTCTTTCACTAACCAGTTCTGGATTTAGTCTCTGTGTGTGTTTACTGCCATGCAACACTAGGTAGATGGTCCTTGTTTCTCTAATAGGATCAAAGTGATATTTTATTATGAAAAATAAAATATTAGAGAAAATGTAAATATAAACAAGCAAGCTTACTTTTCAACAACCAGTAAGCAATTACTTTTTCTTGCTCAGGAATATAATATCTTGATAGTGAAAAATGGAAGAGTCTGCTTAATGAAAAAAAAAATAATTGTCTGATAACTTTTTTTGCATAGTGGCAGTGGGAGAGTGCAAAATGTACCATTTATATACTTATCAAACTGCCTTATGACCTACATATGATGGAATCTGACCAGACGTGACTACAAAAATAAACAGAAAATATGTGATTATTTTTAGATAAAACATAGTAGATTTTTACAACATTTTACTGAATCCAGAATCCTTTCCTCTGGGTATGAGATTTTTAGTTAATAATGGATTTACGTGAAAGTATAGGTATATACCTGTCAGTTATGTGCTGCACTGTGTGATGTATTTGATGTAAGCCATGAAGATGAAATGTGCTATTCTCTGTAAGAGTAACAATACAACCGTATTATGCATTATATTTGATGTATAATATAGCTATGGTGTGTAACAGTGTGTTAAGAGAATGATAGGAATAGTAAAGTTGCTATCACAAATAGCCTTTACTGAATTCTGTCATTTGCTTGCTGGCTGGTAACACATCTGAAAGACCAATCTGTCCAAATAAAAAGTGTAATATGATGTGGCCACCATCTCAGCATGTAGTAAAATACAGTTTGGATGCTTCTAAAGCTTCAAGAAATGCTAGATATGAATAAAAAGTTGCATCTGAAGAACACAACCGGTGAAGTTTCTCTGTGACCTGTCTTCAGCTAAATCGATTACTTTGCAATATGGAACTCTGAGGAGAATTTTGCTTCGAGGGATTTCCTACATGCTTACAAAATCAACGTAGGTAAAAGGTGCTTGGTATAAATGCTTCTTTTAGTATTGCATCATCTAGCATAATAGTAATTTTGTATGGGCAGTTGCCCCTATGGGAATAGTTAAATTAAAGACAGAGGCGGTTTGTAAACAACAAGGCATTTTTACTCATGCCTCAGCACTGGCTGGATGCTCACGAGGTCCTTATGTATTACATTCATGTTTACTGAGGCTCTCTTCAGCAGGCAGTAACACTCAGGACACAGGCTACCTGCCTGAAACATTTCACTTTTCCTGTGATTCCCAAGACTAATGGTGATACCTGGGCTTCACAACGGTTCATGAGTGTTTAGATGTGCAGATTTACAATGCACTCTCCAAGACACTCAGATTTTCTAAGACAACTTTACCACAATTAACCTTAACTTTAAATAGCACGGAGAATAGTTGTAGCCAAAATAATAAACATAGGATTCTGTATGGTCTTGTCTGTCACGAAATTGTTCAGGTTTTAGAACGTGAGCTAAAGTTCTCTGGAAGTCTTTTTCTGGAAGCCTTTTGTGCTTGGAATACCACTTGAAATCTCCCCCTAAATCACACAACCAGAGGCTTTTCTCTATGCACTGATTACTGCTTTGTTTTTTTTTTTTTCTATCTGAACACCCACAGGGTAAAAGACATTTTATTTTGTAACTCTTACATATACCATTGTCTTATATTCCTCTAGTCAGCCTGTTCAGATAATTTACTTCCTTCCTCACATGCTGGTTTCTAGCCCACAGGGCAGAGTAAGATTGATTTATCTACAGAATTGCACAGTTAACTCTATTCAAATATCATTGAGCCCAGATAGTTCACCCTTCCAACCTAGACCCAGTAGCGTGCCTCACATTAGTCCATTGACTGCCTTTTCCTCAGCCTCAGAGAGTATCTTCGAACTCAAGTCAATCCCTTGAAATCAATCAAGATCACACAGTTACATTAAGTGACACTTAATATTTCATAAAAATACTGTAAAAAAAGTCCCCTATGGTCTCCAAAAGGTGACATTTGTTGAAATAATTTATGCCTAGGCTTCTAAAGGTATTCAGTGGGGAGAGGTCTGCCTGCATGAAATTTTACACATATTTTCCCTGATTCAGACATGCTTAAACACTCCTCAAAGGCTCCAGGTTTGCTTGCGCCCATCACTTATGCAGGATATGGGAGTCCAGTGGTAATATTCAGCTATAATATTCAGCTATAATATTCAGCAGTGAGAATTGCACTCTTAGGGTTATTCTTTTCATCATGTATGTACTAGCTGTGTTGTAAAGAACTGTGACCTAATTTACATTTCCAACCTTTTCTAGTGTTTTCTGTGAAGTTCCACTTGGCTTTTAAGTCTTAGTATTCCTGCTCTGCCTCCACATCCCTTTCTCTGGTATTCATTTTATCTCCTGACGAGACAGATCAGGCAGCCAGCTTGCTGTGGAAACAGGGTTACTAAATGTTAAGGACCTCTTTCAAAATGACATGCAGGCCCTGAGAAGAGTAGCTTGGTGGCTGTAGTTTTATAAGGAGTTGAGTGACCATACGAACTCTGTCTTCATCAGCCTCTCTGCAGAAGTATGTGATGAGTGTAGAAAAAACATGTGACACATTCTGGGTGACTTAAAATCACAAATACTCAGGACACCAGACATATGTTCCCACTATAGAAATTGTCCCATAATGTGGAATTTTGCTTCAGAGATGATTCAAAATCCTAGGTGAATAGATTTTGTGTTGTGGAACCAGAACGTTATGAGATTTCCTGTTCGAACATAACTGCACCCCAATTTTGCTTGCTTTGAATGTTTGGGAAGCAGTAGTATTATGTGATTCTAGAGTGCATTTGGGGAATGATGAAAATAAAAACACCTATCCATTGTTTTAATCTTTGGAAGGGATTCTGGTTTCTTTAAAGTTAGTAGTAGCATTTCTGTTGGCATTGATGATGTCAAGATTTCACTTTTTCTGTCTCTTATTTTTTAGGAGAAGAAGATGTGATGTTTAGATGTGTTTAGAGTCTTATTGCACAATATCCTGCCTGTATGGAAAAAGCTTCAGTTTTAATTTTACAAACATTGTACAGGACATCAAAAGTACACATCAATCCAAATGAGAAGTACTTTCCCCCTCCATTGACTTTTGGTACACTGTGGAAAGTGGAAGGGATAAATAAAAACAAAGTTTGACTTAAGCTACATCTGGCTTTGATTTTGTAGTATCTAAATGGGAGACACCAACTATCTGCAGAGTCAAAACCAGTCTTATTCCATACTAGGAGAAAAAATTACAGTACACAACACTAAATATTTATGGCTTTTTGTGTAAAGAAAGTTTAAGAATGGTGAATAATCAGAGAAATGCTTTATTATTTCCAAGTTTTTATTTAATGAGTGACTTGTAACAAAGAAGAAAGGCTGAACTGAGAACACTTACTATCTTGGGCTACTGAAACAAAGGAAAAGATCAGTTGCAAAGTTTAGATTTCATTATTTTGATGCATTCATATTTGAAAACTGAAATTTTTATGTTTCAGTCTCATCCACTTTCTTCCTCTTACAGTGGTCAGACTGTTTTACCTCATCTTCAGTAGATCTTGGAGAGAATCCAGGGCCACCCACAGGTTGTTTGTTCCTGAATTCGAGAAAAGAACAACTTATTTTCCTCTCAAAGAAACAATATTTTCTAGAACTGAAATTTATTGCTTCATTCAAGAACTCTAAATGGGAAATTCCAAAAAGATAAAGCAAAGGCAGGAAGAAATAGTGTGTTGTCACTAATTAATTTGACTTCAAAAGGAGAAATAGAGCCAGACAACGTTTAGGAGAATTGTCTGGGACTCCCAGCCCTGGCAAAAATCCTCTGTCTGCGTTTATATCAGGGACAAGTATAATCAAGTCATATGGATTTGAAAGGAGAGGAGGAAGAAACCCATGTTTTAACTTCTCAATGAAAGGCTCTGTAAGGGTAAAGTCCCTTGAAACTTGTTAGAAAGAGGCACCACATATATATATGATTCAACAGTTTGGAGAATATCCTCCATGAACCATAGAATCAATCAGGTTGGAAGAGACCTCCATATGGCACTTTTCATCCTCATCCATTAAATAAGGAAACAAAGAAGTGATTCCAGTGAAAGGAGAGGAGAGCATGATGAGAGAATAAGCAGAAATGTAATTAAAATTTTTAAAATCTCTTATTATTTTATGACATATCAAGAAAATCTACTAATATATAGAAGGATTACATGGAATCCAAATGTGAACATGCTAAAAATATCTATATATAAAATACACAAACATAAAATATACAAATATATATATATACAAATATATATATTCTATTTTTTTTCTTGTTGCTAACTCTTGGTTTTAGTTTGAGATTGGAACTTAAAATGCACCTCAGTATAAGTGACAGCTTCCTGCAAAAACTGTGCTTATTGTGCAGTACATTGAGCTCTGAGTCTAGCTTGGCTGGCTCAAAAATCAGCTAATATGAGCTGAAAGGATGTGGCAGATAGTTCAATTTATAAGAACTACTTTTAGTTTGAAAAAAGAAGAGACAGAAGTGATATGCAATGCATGCTACCTAGCTACCACTAAAAACTTGTTGTGAGCAGACGTAGATTTGCATAGCTAGTTGTATAATCACCTACACATAATTTAATCATCTGCCTGCTTTTCTCTCAAGGTTTGACATTTAATCTGGGGTGGTGTGATGAATACAGTGGAACAAAAGACAGTCTCACCCAGAAGCTCTAGCAGTTTGCAACACCATTTCCCAAGTATGGGCTGCTTGCTGCTGTGGGACAGGCCCTTTCGTGGGAACTTTTTGATGCTGATCCTTAAACCTTCAAAAACTTCAGCATCTACTTTGTCTTATATTTGAGATGGCTTCTGATATTGTTGATGCACTGGATACAGGACCGGGAATATTCATAGGTAAAGGTTCCAGCAGCTTGAACAAATAACTGGATCTGCTCTGATTCCTTCTGTGATTGAGAAACAAGCTGCACACTGTAAGAATATACACCAGCCCTTGGCAGGTAAGATTTGTTGCTAACATTTGGGAATGAGAGGGACTTAGGGGTGCTGGTGGGTGAGAAGTTCAACAGGAGCCACCAGTGTGCACTTGCAGCCCAGAGGGCCAACCAGATCCTGGACTGCATTGGAAGTGTGGCCAGCAGGGTGAGGGAGGTGATTCTTCCCCTCTACTCTGCTCAGATGAGACCCCACCTGGAGTACTGCATCCAGTTCTGGAGCCCCTATTACAAGAAGGATGTGGACATGCTGGAACATGTCCAGAGAAGGGGCATGAGGATGATCAGAGGGATGGAGCAGATCTGCTATGAGGACAGATTGAAAGAGTTGCGGCTGTTCAGCCTGGAGAGGAGTAGGCTCTGAGGCGACCTTCTTGTGGCCTTCCAGTATCTGAAGGAGGCCTACAAAAAAGCTGGGGAGGGACTTTTTAGGCTCTCAGGGAGTGACAGGACTAGGGGGAATGGAGCAAAGCTGGGGGTTGGGAGATTCAGACTGGAATTGAGGAGGAAGTTCTTCACCATGAGAGTGGTGAGAGCCTGGAATAGGTTGCCCAGAGAGGTGGTTGAGGCCCCATCCCTGGAGGTGTTTAAGGCCAGGCTGGATGAGGCTCTGGCCAGCCTGACCTAGGGTAGGGTGTCCCTGCCCATGGCAGGGGGTTTGATCTAGATGGTCCTTGTGGTCTCTTCCAACCCTGACTGATTCTATAATCCTATGATTTGGTAGCAAGGAAAATGTGTCTGATTCTTCTCTGAGGGGTAGGCTTAGAATCATAGAATCATAGAATGGTTTAGGTTGGAAGGGACCTCAAGGATCATCCAGCTCCAACCCCCTGCCATAGGCAGGGACACCTCCCACTAGAGCAGGCTGCTCAAGGCCTCATCCAGCCTGGCTTTAAACGCCTCCAGGGAGGAAGCATCCA
>WAAF01018888.1:0-27140 GCA_013400475.1 Tricholaema leucomelas | reverse complement strand
TACATCATAAAAAGCCACCAGATTTGTCAGGCATGATTTGCCCTTGGTGAAGCCATGCTGGTTGCCACCAGTCACCTCTGCCTGGTTTTCCATTTGCTTTTGCAGATCCTTCAGGAGGATCTGCTCCATGATCTTTCCAGGCACAGAAGTGAGACTGACTGCTCTGTAGTTTCCAGGGTCATCCTTTTTCCCCTTCTTGAAGCTGGGTGTTATGTTCGCCCTTTTCCAGTCAGCAGGAACTTCACCAGTCTGCCATGACCTTTCAAACACAATGGACAGTGGTTTAGCAACTTCATCTGCCACTTCCTTCAGGACCCGTGGGTGGATCTCGTCAGGCCCCATGGATTTGTGCACATTCAGATTCCTTAGGTGCTCACGAACATGATCTTCATTTACAGTGGGCAGAGCTTCCTTCTGCCAGGCCTTATTTTCGTCCTCTGGGACTCGGACATCACGGTTGGAGTCCTTGCCATTGAAGACTGAGGCTTATGACTAGGCCAGTCTGAGAGCTGATCCTGGGCATCTCTGAGATGATTGTATGGACACAAGGCCATGTGAGACAGCATTAGCACAGCACACGGAACAAAAATGCTGAGAACAAGCTTCGCTATTTACAGATAGTAAAGCTTTAAATCCTACTATATCATGAAGGGTAAAACAGAGGATGGAAAGAAATCTGGTAGATGGACTAATATTCTAAGGGTAGATGAAACTTAGTCAAAAAACTCTTATGGTAACAAGCCCAGAAAAAAAGAGAATTTTCTTGCTCAGAGACAGCCAGAAGACAGCTGATGTAGAGGAAATGCTCGACTTCAAATCTTAGTCTGTAATTCAGATCTTTCATTTCAAAGCTTACAGAAAGCTATGAGGTGCAAGCTGGAAGTTTTGACATTGAGTTCATTTTAATTCACATAATACATCTGCTATATGAATAATACTTCAGATACTTTAAGCACATTTGATTAAGCTGCCTAATGTCATTCCACTGTTTCTTATAGACCTAATTTTATTTCAGAGCCAATAGGGGAAGAGCAGAAAACTGAGACACTTTCTCTTAGCTATAACACAAATCCGTTACAAGTGCGACATGCATCTCAAAACCATTTACAATTATGCAAGCAAGCACTTCAGCTAATTGTATAATGATACCTGCATTACTGAGGTATGGTGACATACAGTGGTTATGCTTAAGGGTACAAGTAGCAAAAACTTTTAACAAAACAAATAATTTTAGTGTGCAACTGGACACAGATCTGAAAGAAAGAAATAAAGTTCTTAATTAGTATCAAACTGAGCTGAGTTCTCTCTTCTGGCCATTACAAATTGAGCATTTACAAACCCTTATCAGTCACTTGTTTTCTTTCTGCACACTTCAGGTGGGTAGCCTGCAGAGGTGTTTTAAATGCAATTCATATTACTTAGTGAAACTCAAACACCTACTACTTTTATTTTATTTTTAGAAAAAAGTAGTGCTTCATCTTGCCTCCTACTTGCATGAACATTTCTGTTTATGCTTTCCAACAATCATATCTCAACTAGCAGGATACATTCCTCTGTGCTATTGGTGTCTAACCATGGCAACTGCAACAGTCTCCATGCGAGTAACACATAGCTTTATGCAAATGATGATAATGCACCAAACACTGTACATTTTTTGGTAACAACAGTTTTTCTTAAGTAAAATGATAGTAATTTTTTCCCCCTATAATTTTGTTGTAAATAAAAAAAAAAAACCAAAACAAAACCAAAATTAACAAACAAAGCACGAAGAGAAAAACTTGATCCTGAGAAATCTTAGGCCTCCAAAACCCATTATCATAGAAGATTGGGGAAAAAGGAAAAGAAAAGGAGAAAGAAGTATGTTATCATTACAACAAACCATATATTTTGGGAAATAAATGCTGGGAATGGGAAGTGCTAACAATACCAGAAAAATAAGAGAAGACTAAAGTATTTTGACTACTGTGAAATCTCCTGTAGAAGAAGACTCAAATGTTGCTCTCCAAGTTTTTCATATTAACCTTTTCCTTCTACTCTGTGAATAAACTGGGTTTTTTTCCTTATTGTCTTCCAGATCACTCCAGTAGGAAAGTTTTTGTGTCTTGACTGGGAGGAAATAATTGTTAACTGCACAGAACAGAACAACTCTTCCATTGCAACTGTTCTAATTAGAAGTGATCAGGTAATGAATTAGATGCAGAAGCAAACAAGCTGTGGAGAATTCAAATGAGCTGTTTTCTCTACTGGATTCAAAATCATCAACATCTGAATGAAAATGTGTTATTCCAAACCAGGTGCATAGGCATGGAGCCCTCAGCATATAAAAAATATATGAAGGGTAGTTGCTTAGTGGTTCAAGGCATCGGTGTCCCTTCCTGAGCCAGAAGTCTCGCAGTCACCAGCACAGGTGGATGGTGCTGGTTTAGTGTTTATGAGTCTGTGGAGGGAGGGAAGAGAAGAAATAAAAGGGGCACATTGGTTAAGAATATAATCTATTTATCCATTTCATCAAAGTTTCCTACAAATCTCTGGCAGACAGTGAAGCTTGACTTGTTAGAATACAACTCAAAAACATCTATCGATAGAAACAGGATTTATCCTACCATAGAGGCAAATCATGTCTTACCTTCCTTCAAGATTCAATAACACTTAACTGGTGCCAGGTGACACTGTGCCTAACAAGGTGTTTGATGGCTAAGGGGAAGGAGCAGATAAAGACAATATAACAGGACATTTTTCTATGGTATGTCATTCTCATGTGCAGTCTTTTTTTTTTCTTTAGTAAAAACAATTTCTTGTATCAATGAGATCACTCAAACAATAAGTTGCTTTGAGAAAAAGATCAGCATCTGACTCTGTTCTAGTATAACCCACAAACAAATGGCTGCCATGAAATGAACAGATGTGCTTAGAAAATTGATGCTGAATTCTGGTCAGACCTAAGTAACTCTATTAGCTTCAGCAGAGCTATATGGGAATGAGTAAAAATTAACTTTGAGCCTTTGCTGCAAGCAGTTCAGACACTTGGGTGAAGTCTGGATAAGTTTAGCTCTGGCTTAAATAGAATGCAGTTCCACTATTTAAAGCAAATAGTTTGTTAGCAAATAGCTGCACAGAACTCCTGTTACTACTGAAATCTAAACACAACTGTGTTTTGTTCATATTTTAATTCATTATAGTGCTGTACCATGTAATATGTAATATCCTCTAAATTGCTAATATAATCGATGAAAAGACTGCTATGGTTTTAGGTCTGAATCAGGAGGCTGCTAACTGAATGATAGTACAAACTGATTTGGAGACTACTATCATCTGATGCTCTGCATGAGGAACATGGGCAGCTGGAAAAGCTTTGAAGCAATCTGAGTAGGAGAGTTAAGTTCTCTAGTATAATTAGTCTGGAAAATAAAGACCAATATGAGTCAAAGATGATATCACACTTAATTTATGTTGTATTTTTGTTAGGTATCATTGAAATCTAGAGGAAAAGCAAAGACAAACATTCCCTGAGGGGCAGATTCTGCTGCAATTCTTGATAAAAAGTCTTGATAGGATTTTGTAGGCATTTCCAGTTGAAAGAGATGATGGGATAGGGAATTGCTCTGCCTGTGATCTGTGCGTGGTGACAGGCAGCAGAACAGTTAACACCAGAAACCTCTTACAGTGGAGATAATGCTGATTCAGCTACATTGCTTCTGGATTATTAATAAACAACATAATGGTGTTGAAATAACATATGATGTTTTGCTCTTGCCTCTACCACAAAGCTGTAGGGACCACCCAACTCTGCATTTCATTTGTGTTGAATGTATGTATATTTGAAAGAAGTCATGAAACAATTTAACATGAAACACATTTCAGAACACATGCTTCTATGATAATGACACTTGGTAACTGTGTAAGAGGATGAGTGGTAGATGATATGGCTGAGTGGGAAGCTGCTTTCAGCAATATATATCATTAAGAAGAGGTAAGTCTGAAATGCTACCCTGTGAGGTCCAGGAAATAACTAGTACATTTGGGCCATATATTGAAACAGGCTGGAGTGAAGAGAAGCTGTTGAATATAGGGACTGAGGAGATCACACAGCAGAAGATGAAGTGAAAAGCAGAACTTCTTTACAAAAAAAAGCTTCACAGTAATAGACAGTATATGATTAATAAAAGAGCAGTCAAAACAAAGGCATAAATCCCACCTTCCACTTAGCATAAAATTCATGTGTATATTTTAAGCATCTCTCACGAATAAAAATTAATATTCTTCAGTGTTACAAACTGTAAGAAAAATGACAAAAAAAAAGAGAATGTGAAATTGCAGAAGGAGCATTGTGTGAGAAACAGTTAAATAATTAAATCACCACTAGATGACTAGAAAGTTGTAAAAGCATTGGACATTTAAGGCATTTTTTTTTTACTGCAAATGAGAGTGAGAATAAGAATATACAAACTCAATAATATTACAGTTTAGACTGTAAATTCAGCAGAAAAGGACCTATAACCCTTGAAAGTTTTATACAAACAATAGGGAGATATTTTCCTTAAGGTGATTCATAACTATGAGTAGGACACTGCCCATGTAATTCAAAAAGGCCACTTTTATTGCAGCGATGAGAATGAACTACCATCAGAATTTGCCTTGGTCTACAATGAGGTCTGCACATTATTCTAAGCTAAAGGATTGGATGAGATTCTTAGAGGAAAGGAGGATTTTATTTGTATCAGCAATGTCATAATAGTGTAGCTGTAGCTGCTATGGACTGAGGCTGTAAGTTAGTCTGACAAACACTGCACGCTCTGTATCAGCCACACAGTGATCTCGCCGTATTTGCAAAAGCTAGCTGTATTTAATCATGCAAGAAAGACTAATTTCCTGATGCTCTGGGGTAGTTGTATATGTCTTAACTTTTGTAATGAACAACAAGCTTATTGTAACATTTTTTCATATCTTCTTTCTGAATCAATTGTACTTCAATGGCCACACAGACTGCTCTTTATGTACATCTTCTTTCTCAAGGAGTCTGTGGGAGGGCTTTGTAGTTCCACATCTGCTTTTACACATTCTTCTCTTTCTCTTTCGTATCAAAAGACCACATGCATAAAAACAAAAGAAAAAAAAAGAGGTAAAAGAAGAGAAGAAATCCCTTTGTGTCTCCTTTTCTCTCTCTTCTAACCCTCTTTCCCACCATCACATTATGGCATTCTGGCACATATGTCTCATGTATCCCTTCCCTGGCCTCGATCACGGATTGTCATGGTAGGCCTGATAGGCTGAAAGAGGCTTATACATGTCCTGGCTTGCCCAGACATGTTTTTCTGCTCTCTCTCCTTCTGTTTTGGGGAGAAGCAACCACAGGAAAGAGGACAAAGAACCTAGAGCCACTGAGTCTATGACGTGTTTTGCTCCTGTGGTAAACAAGGTACAGACACTTAGCTTGTGCCTATGCAAGGCCTATGCTTTTCCCAAATTTGGGTAAAACAAGCCTATGGTTTCACCTAATATGGTCAAGCTTGGATAACTGCCATTCTGATTGGCTATTCTGTGTCCAAAGACCCATTATTCTCAGGCTGTATTGATAAAACAGTTGAGCACGTAATGCAACGAGCTCTGCTGTTGTATTTGTGCTTGCCTGCTGCTGCCTGCTGTCATTGCTTACTGCCTCAGTGCATCTTGATTTGCCTGGAAACTGCCTGCCTTGAGTTTACCAGACATAGGCTCTAAATGCCTCCACATGATTGGCCTGCATAGCCAGTATGACATCATGCTAAGACTGCACATTGCAAGACATCCTGCCTATACCTGAAAGTCTCCTGCCAAGATGAAAGTCCTGGACATACACAGATCATCCAGAGGAGCAAAGACATAAGGTCAGAGATTGTCTGTCTCCTTTCCCCAGCACTCTGTGAAGCCTGGGAAGAATCAGAAGCCTCAGCAGCTGAAAAGTAACATAATTCTCTGAAAGTGTTTGGATACCGTCTGAAGTTGTAGCTAACCCCATCAGTCAGGAGGTCATAATTTGGTGAGTAAATATTTATAGCCTCTTGTAATTCACCATGGCCTTCTGCTGTAAGCAGAAAGGAGTTCCTTGAGTCAATCTAGTGGGCAAGGGGTATTTGAACACAGGAACTTTCTCTTCCAGTTCAACTGAGATCAACTAATATTTATATATTTTTGCAAGTTATTTCAATTTCCTATGTGATTGTCTGTAAAATGTTTCCATAACCGTGTGAAGAATCAATTATTATTAAAATTAGTGGTCAGGAGTGTCAAGTGTTCTGAATATAAAAATTAATAAACAATATTATTTTTGGAAAAATATCATCTTGCATTAATTTATTACCCCTTCATTACATGGATGCACACAAAATTCTCCATTGGGAAGACTACATCTAAAAGGCAGATATTACCATATTTGATTTCCTGGGATTTTTCTAGAAGAGACATAATCTCATGATATAAATCTAAGGCAATGTTGGAAAAAGCTGAGCAGAAGCTCATGATAACTTCTTTTTTCTTCCATTTCAGAGTACTTTCCATAACAATAATATTTTTGCTCTATATTAAGTATTTACTAATAAGATTTTTTTTTTTTTAATTCTTCACAGAGCATTTAATCCTAAATCTGCATCTGTTTAACCATATAGTAGCTAGGAATGTTCCTTGATGTCAAAAAGTTCTTGAATTAGCAAAGCAAAGGCAGAAGACATGAATCTTGACTGAAGAACAGTTGTGGGAGATGTGTTAACTTTAGTCACAGAATCATAGGATCACAGGATGTTAGAGGTTGGAAGGGACCTCTGGAGATCTTTGAGTCCAACCCCCCTGCCAGAGCAGGACCATATAATCTATCTCGGGTCACAGAGGAATGCATCCAAATGGGACTTGATAGTCTCCAGAGAAGGAGAGTACACAACCTCTCTGGGGAGCCTGTTCCAGTGCTCCCTGACCCTTACAATAAAGAAGTTCTTCCTCATGCTGAGCTGGAACTTCCTATGCTGTAGTTTACATCCAATGCCCCTTGCCCCATTACCCGGCCCAAGTCAGAAGAGGCTGTCCCTTCCTTTTTGACACACTCATATACTTAATACATTTATTAGATTCCCTCCTGGTCTTCTCACCAGATTAAAATGCCCCAGGTTTCTCAGCCTTTCCTCATAAGGCAGTGCTCCAGCCTCTTAATCATCCTTGTTAGCCCTCCGTTAGACTGTCTCCAGTAGATTCCTGTCCCTCTTGAACTGGGGAGTCCAGAACTGGATGCAGTATTCCAGATGGGGCCTCTCCAGGGCAGAGTAAAGAGGGTGGAGAACCTCCATAGATCTGCTGGACACTCTTCCTAATGCACCCCAGGATACTGTTGGCCTTCTTGGCAACAAGGGCACATTGCTGTCCCATGGATAACTTGTCTACCAGGACTCCTAGGGCCCTCTCCACGGGGCTAGTCTCTAGTAGATCATCTCCTAACCTGTACTAATGCAGTTTATTATTCCTTCCCAGATGCAGGTCATTTTACTCTTGGATAATGGAGAGAAAAACGTTTAGAAGAGAATGAAACAAAGATTATTTGTTCATATTGATATGAAAAGATAAATCAATAGGTGAATCTAAACTGTATATTACTCCCCATCTTTACTTGATGTGATAGCTTAGTCAGAACAGAGTTGTTATTTATGCAATTTCAGTAGTGAAATCTGAAAGAATTGAAGAACTGAAACACAACATGAAAGAAATGATGCATTTTTTTCTCTACAGTTCTACATTAATAGACTTTCACTGACTTAAACAGCTTTCCTGAGAAATTTTGCACAGTAGAAAAGGAAAAACAAGTATTATTATTTCTCAGGGACAGTTTCTCTTGCTCTTGTTTATAGGAATAGTGTTAAAATAGTTTTGTTACTTACACTAAAGAACAATAAGAGGCAACAAATGTTTATTAATATTAAATTGTGCAGCTCTCAAAATCATGATTCTCACTTTCCTTTGACTACTTCAGTGAAAACAATACAAATAGTCTTTTTGCTACAAAAAAAAAGCATGTTAAAATCAATAAACATGTGTGAATATATTGCTTCATAGTCACCCTTTTAACACTAAGATTTGAGGTCAACTGTTTTCCTTTTTTTTTTTTTTTTTTGGGTGATTTTGGTACAACTTACCTTTTTTTAAATCAAAACATTACTATCTAGGATTTCTGTGAGCAAACTTACAATTACAAGCCATGTGCTAGTTTGAGCCTAGCTAGCATGTTTTGGTGAGAAGAACTAGATGATAGGCTGTAGAATGAAAACAATGGTGAGGTCTACTTCCCTCACAGTCTTGCTGTGATGTGTAAAGAAGAAAGGCAAAACAAAGATTAGGTCACTTGCTTCTTCTCTTCGCTGGGGAGCTTTGCCTGCTGGGGAGAAGCTGAGGCTGCTGGCTGGACTCCATCTTGCTTTCTAACCTCACCCTCCTTTGCTTGGCTGCTTCACCTTGCTTTTTAACCCTCTTGGCCGAACCTCCATTCTTCCTTAGGACTGGGGTAAGGTTGAGAGGGGTAGGGGGAAGGTGAGGGGTGGTTGAGAGCCCCTCCTGGGGACTCAGGTTTCTAGGAGGGGAATTGTGTTTGTATTACCTCTTTTACCTTGTATATTTCTATATATATATCTGTATACACTGTAAATATCTGCTTGTAAATTGTGCCAGCTGTAAATATAAGCTTCATTCAAATTTCCAGAGCCGACTGAGTCTAGTCTGGGTAATTTCTAAAAGTGTGGGGGGGCAGGGGATACCCAAACCATCACAAGCCAGCAACCATATTTAAAGTCATATGAATATTTAAGTGGCTAGCTTGAAAACAAAAGGGACATTTGGATCTCTCAAAAACCACTTGAATGAGGAAGGCTTGTGAATAGGCCATCTGCTACTTGCAGGATGTCCAGGTATGGTTGTATATTTATAGCTTACATCACAGTAATGCAGCTATGGCTTGTTGGCCAGAGCATATCTGAAGTACCTCCAACCAAACTTCACCTAACATAATCTAGAGAAATTCAGGGTCTACATGAGCAGAAGCAGGACTGGGTAAAAAGGCAGCTATTTCCAGAGAAAACTGACACTTCATGTAAATTAGTTATATTTAAAAAAAACATTTCTTCATCTTCTACAGAGTCCCACTCTTCCTACACTGCATATGGAAGTGTTTCAAGCCTTTTAGAAGCAGAGTTAATGCAGTGGTTAAGAGTGGTTTCTCTGCTGACCTATGAGAGTTTCAATTCAGTCTTTAAATCTGGCAAAAGTTTGTTTAAGTTTTTTAAAGCTATCCACCATGCATACCCACAGCTTTGAAAATAGATGGAATATTATCAGGATATTGAATACAATTTATGTCTGTGGGAAGAAAATATAGGAAGAATTTCTGATTTTCAAGAATAATTTGTAATGTATTGATTATATAACCTTGGACATGTAGAAGAGTTATTTCAAAGTTCACGTATCCTTACACTCAATTCTTCTTTGCTTAAGAAAAGTACTGTCATCATAGCTTCTGATTTACTTGCAAAATAATATTTGTACATTCCCAAGGCAGTTATACTATTTCCTCAAAGCCTGAAGAACCTTTTCCGTTGGGAAATTACAGCTATTGTGACTGGGCTTTAAAACAGCCATAAGAAAAGGAGGTTTCCAACGCCATAGCAAACTCCAGTAGCCAGTTAGTCTTTTTGCAGGCCTAATGTAACAGCTAGATGTTCCAAACAGCAGCCAAAAGCCAACTCAATTCATAAAAGGTAGCCTGTAATGAAGTTTGTACTTTGTCCTCTTACGTTACACCACTTGAACTTTGAAGTATATGAGGATATGGCCAGCTGATACCAGTAAGGCCATAAAGGCTGGTATCGGTAAACTCCACTCGCAGTCTGAACACTTTGTGTTTCTATGACAGGTAATCAAAAGAGACAGAACTCATAAAAGATAGCCAGTTGCTATGACTCAGAAATACCAAAAGAGTTTTCATATCTTAAGTATGATGTGACATAGCAATTCAAAATAAATTCCAAACACAAATCTGCTTTTGAATTAGAAAAGGTGAAGCACCAGTGAATAGGTCTGTAAGCATCCAATTTAACTTTGCTTCTCTCTGGAAATAAAAAGTATCTTTTCTGATAGTTAGCAAAACTAAAATTCAGCTTCTTGCCCAAATATTCCACTAGAGATACGACTTCTTGAAGGACTATATTTCTATGAATTAGCCTGCAACTGGGATAACTTTATTTCCACAATTCTCACTGCAGTTCTCATGAAGATCAATCACTTAAAAAGCACATTAGTATTAACAATGTTAATTTGATACTACAAGCTGCTAATTAATAGATACCCGTTCAAAAGAGGCTTATCAAATGAGCCTAACAAGTTCACTAATATTCCCATTGAATCTGTTGGGCTGTGAACTTCAGAGGTGAGGTGATCCATGCAACCTTGGTAGATAGCCTGTTCTCTCACCAGGCTGACATCACTAAGATGGCAAAAGTTTGGTCGAAGTGGAGATCTTTGCAAAACAGAAGCTGCACTCAAGTTTTTACAAATACACAAGTGGAAGGCAGCAGAGAATCAGACGTTCCATCTTAACATGTACAAATATTGTCTCATCCGGTGCTCCCAGGAGTTTGAGAGAGTCCTTTGAACTAGTTAAACAAATACACTCTACTTCAATCCTTAGCAGACAAGCATTTATGGCTTTCATTGAAGTTGATAGCAATTTTATGCTAGCTTCCAGTGAAAAACTCAGGAAGAGTGTTAGGCTCTA
The DNA here is from genome assembly GCA_013400475.1 of Tricholaema leucomelas. Taxonomy (NCBI): domain Eukaryota; kingdom Metazoa; phylum Chordata; class Aves; order Piciformes; family Lybiidae; genus Tricholaema lacrymosa; species Tricholaema leucomelas. The sequence goes on along the minus strand of WAAF01018888.1, from coordinate 16,363 downwards.
GTAAATATCTTACAGTACTTGTTCCGCAGTGTCATGACGTAACATTGTCATGACCTTCCCTTTAAATTGCCACTGCTGTTCTAGAACTTTGTGATCTTCCAAACAACCTACAGAACAATTCAGAGAGAAGTATTCATTCCTGCAAGGCACATGCAGTTTTTTTCTTAAGCTTTGTGAATGGAGGTATTACTGAAACCAGCTGTGTCATGAATGAATTTAAGATAGATTGTACTGCCTATGGTGTTTGTGCTCAAGAAACCTTGAAGATTGAAATTAGTATTTGTAGAGGTAAAAAATGTGGGCTACATTTGGTCTATTAGCTTATCACTTGCTCAGCACTTTCTTGTTGTTTAATTCAGCTTATCACTTGCTCAGTACTTTCTACAGTACCCTTATTACTCTGAGCCATGTATTCATTTATTTTTTTAGCCCTAATCTATTTATAAGAAATTATCAATATATTTTTTTTTCTACATGCAATGTGCCCTGAAAATGTTGCACTGAATTAAAAAAGAATATCATAAGCAGTAATATGTTTTGAGGACACTAATAACAATGAATTATTGTGGGTTCTCCAGATAAAAAATAATGAACTCCTTAGAACAGACTTTGAGAAATACAAACTAAAAACAGCAGGGTAAAAAAAAATCATTGTGATGGTTTGGGTGTTACCTGCCCCCCCATACACTTTAGAAATCACCTAAACTAGACTCAGACAGCTCTGGAAATGTTCATGAAGCTTATATTTACAGCTAGCACAATATACAAGCAGATATTTAGAGTATATACAGTTATAGACAGAAATATATAAGGTAAAAAGGTAATAGGGAAACACAACAGCCCTCCCAGAAATCTGAGACCCTAGGAGGGGCTCTCGACCGCCCCTTCACCTTCCCCCTACCCCTCTCAACCTTACCCCAGTCCCAAGGAAGAATGGAGGTTTGGCCAGAGGGGTTAGGAAGCAAAGTGGATTAGTCCAAAATGGGGGGTGAGGTTAGAGAGTAAGATGCAGCTCAGCCAGTTCCCCAGGAGAAGCGAGACTCCCAGTTGTGTTACCTATGTTTTGCTTTTTATTCTTCTACATCTCAGCAAGCCTATGAGTGAAGTAGACATCACCATCATTTTCCTTTCACAGCCTGTAATCTAATTCTTCTCACCAAAACACTCTAGCTAGGCTCAGACTAGCACAATCATTTACAAAACTTTAAATGGCTGATGATGTAGATCACAGGCCTGATTTTAATTACATCTGTGTCTTCTCTCTGTAACATCAGTGGAAATAATGGAAAGATTTACTCTGAGGTCAAACGTTCAGTTCCACAGGAACTGAAAAGCCTCTGGTATACTATTCAGCTGCTACATCATACCTGTTTTCAAGATGGTGGTGCATGAGCTGTGGGAGTAGTATGACATAAGAAAGGAATTCTTTCCTTACTTTCCACATAGCACCTTTGTATAGTTCAGGAGGAATACCAAGTAAACAAACTAGGACAAAAGTGGTGCCAAAATTTTTGCAAATGATACATTACAACCAAGAGGTAACTAGAATTTTAACACAGAAATTGAGACTTTAAAGGCTGGTTACTTTCCCCTCCTCCCCTATTAAACTCTGTTAGATTGCTCAGCACCAAGCAACTTGTTCAGTTGCACCTGTGAGAAAAGAAATAATTTCAGAAGTGTTGTCCTTCACACCTCACAAATGAGCAGAAGAATTGTTGTCCAAAGGGCTTTGTTCACCTGCTTTCTGTTTATTGTTTGTCTGAAACATCTGGTTGGAAGCACTGACACTTCCTTGAGCATAGAAGCTCCAAGACTGAACAAAATGGTGGCTCAACCTGTTCTCATCTCTGAAAAGGGTGTCTGTAAGTGCCTATAGAAGAAGACTGAGGATTGACCACGTGAGGTTTGCTCAGGGATCCTGCTGCTAAACACAGCTTAGAAATGCCTATGGTGGTGTAAAGTATGGTTAGTATTTTAATCATAGAATCATAGAACCATAGAATGGTTTAGGTTGGAAGGGACCTCAAGGATCATCCAGCTCCAACCCCCCGCCATAGGCAGGGACACCTCCCACTAGAGCAGGCTGCTCAAGGCCTCATCCAGCCTGGCTTTAAACACCTCCAGGGAGGAAGCATCCACAACCTCCCTGGGCAACCTGTTCCAGTGTCTTACCACCCTCACTGTAAAGAACTTCCTCCTAACATCCAGTCTGAATCTCCCCTCCTCCAGCTTAAACCCATTCCCCCTCGTCCTGACATTACTAGACCATGTAAATAGTCCCTCCCCAGCCTTCCTGTAGGCTCCCTTCAGATACTGGAAAGCCACTCTAAGGTCTCCTCGAAGCCTTCTCTTCTCCAGGCTGAAGAGCCCCAACTCTCTCAGCCTGTCCTCATAGCAGAGCTGCTGCAGCCCTCTGATCATCTTCGTGGCTCTCCTCTGGACCCGCTCCAGCAGTTCCACGTCCCTCTTGTGTTGGGGGCTCCAGAACTGCACACAGTACTCCAGGTGGGAGTATTTTGTGCCCTATGTAGTTAATGGAGGGGGAGGAGGGAGTCTGGTGGGGGTTTTTCTTTGTTTGTCTGTTTGGGGTTTTTTTGGCCAAGTATCAGTCTTGTTTTTTTGGATAAAATTCAGTCCTCTTCAACTGAGTACTGGATCAGAGTGCCCAGGAAAATGGAATTATTATAAATCACTAAGACAATATGAGAGAACATTAGGAAAACATTACTAGAACAATTACGAACAGAACCTTTAAATGATTATATAGGGATTAATGATGCACTACTTTGCAATATGCAGTTAATGATGCAATACTTCGCAATACCACTAGAGCTTAGCTGTGCTTCTCAAGTGAAAAGGGTTTTTTAATAAAAGGATAAGATTTATTTTTTACTAAACTACATTTATATTTAGGTGATTTAAAGAAAAAATAGGCAATGACAGCATTCTATTAATTTGTTTTAATTTGTTATGTTTATAATGTTTATGATTTGTTTTAATTTGTCATATATTTTCCATATATGAATATTAGTATTTGTTTAGTCACTAGCTCAAAGTGCACTGAAGAGATGTTATTCATACTTACCTTTGACATAATCTTTCTCTGGTTAAAAGTCTTTGAGGTTCTACTTTCAGTGATTCACATATATTACACTCAGTGACTAAATTCTGCTCACTGCTTTGCTAATCACTGTCAAACAGTCTGTTTACTTTATTGGCTTCAATTTGCTAAAAATCTAATTGAAGATGGTGTGATAGTATTATGTTCCTGAGATGGAATTGGAAATTAAGAAGGTTTTTTTTTCTAAAGCTTTTATTTCACTGAGCAGTTCGCATTTCTGGCAAAGAGTTTAATATGAGAACGACTTTTACTTCTGGAAAGAAATTTGAACCCATCATACCTGATGACCAATGAGAAGATAATTTAGACCTTTAAAATATGTTTGGTAGATAAATATGTGTTGTGAAATAGCACACAGCAAAGCCAGAGGAACTTGAGTCCTCATATGTCATCCATATGTGCAGTATATATGATGTGGACAGAAATATTGTGAGGATATCTGGGCTGGTTCTTCCAACAATCAGAAAGTAATGAAAAAAGAAAGAAAATAATCCAAGTCAGAAAAGAGAGAAGTAACTTCTTCATTAGAAAGTATCACAGTATCACCAAGGTTGGAAGAGACCTCACAGATCATCAAGTCCAAGCCTTTACCACAGAGCTCAAGGCTAGACCATGGCACCAAGTGCCACGTCCAATCTTGCCTTGAACAGCTCCAGGGATGGCGACTCCACCACCTCCCTGGGCAGCCCATTCCAGTGGCCAATGACTCTCTCAGTGAAGAACTTTCTCCTCACCTTGAGCCTAAACTTCCCCCGGCGCAGCCTGAGGCTGTGTCCTCTCGTTCTGGTGCTGGCCACCTGAGAGAAGAGAGCAACCTCCTCCTGGCTACAACCACCCCTCAGGTAGTTGTAGACAGCAATAAGGTCACCCCTGAGCCTCCTCTTCTCCAGGCTAAACAATCCCAGCTCCCTCAGCCTTTCCTCGTAGGGTTGTGCTCGAGGCCTCTCACCAGCCTCGTCGCCCTTCTCTGGACACGCTCAAGCATCTCGATGTCCCTTCTAAACTGGTGGGCCCAGTAAAGTGATAATGAAGAAAAAAAAAAGAGATAATGTTTTCCTTTCAATTTTTTGGTACTTATTTCACACAAGAAGTGTGAAATGAGCAGTAGGGAGCCACACTCTACACAAGAGAAGAAAAAGATTTTTACTTGTGATGACCTCAGGAATGTAATCTGATTTATTAAAAATGTTTTTGCTCAGAAATTGAGGCAATAATAAAGGCAGAAATAATGTTGGTTACACACTAGACTAATTTGGTGATTCTGTCTGCTGTCTGTTTTGTTTTGGTGACTTTTTTTTTTCTTAGCAGAAAAACAAACAACCAAAACCTAAACAATGGAAAAAAACCCACAAAAAACCCAAACAAACAAAAAACTTGTGTAGATTGCAACAGATTCTCCCTTACTGAGCTCTCTTACTGAGGCAGGATACTGTAGCCCTGCAGAATCTAGAATCACTCAGAGCAATCAAGACTGCGGTGGGGATCTTCCCACACACTGAAGAATTTCAAATGGATTGAGGTTGACTTTTTCAAAACTGTAAAACCTGAAGTCCTTTAATTCCTGCATAATGTTCACGTAAAACTCACAAAAAAGCTTCTGGGCTATGAACTGTGAGACAGATACACTTTAGATATGGAGATCTAACCCCATCTTTCATAATTGTTTATTGTATTTACTTAGAATTTGACTTTGATGTAGATTAACTTCCACTTGAACTGCAGCCCTGTGGAACAAGTGATACTTAAATCTCCTATGCAAAAGCAGCTCCAGTTTCTGCAATCCTTTCATTATTTCAACTCTTCTCCCACCTTCCCTAAACTCTTTGAAGTACAGGGATTTTTTGGAGGACACGTTCTGATTTATTGCCTTTTCATTCAGAGATACGGAATTGAAGGCTACAGAAACACTGCAATGAAAAATGGTGGGAAACTTGTAATGTCTGCTCCTTACAGGATGATATAGAAGATGGAATATAGTCTAATTCTCACCATTGGGAAAGGCTGACAAGAGTAACAAAATACATTTCAGCCATAAAGTAAACAACCGCTGCATGGGTAACTACAGAGACACAGTTTTCTGTCACTGCTGCGGTTGTAGTGCCACTAAGTCAATAAATTTCATGGTTTCACTTATGACAAAGGATATCTCAGTAAACTTGAATAGTGGGAAACAGTAATAATGAAAATATCTGCTTAGGTGAAGTTTGGATTACTATAAGAGGCTTTATAAGAAATAGGTCTCAAGTACCTTTAGATACAGGAAAATTCTTCAGATGTGATAAACAAAATACTAATAATTATTGTAAAAATATTATTATCATATCTAGTTGCATATGAAAGTGTCAGGAATCAAGAAGCCCTCAAACAGTGAGGGAAAAGTGATTTACAGCAAAGCTTCAGAGAGAATAGGTTTTGCATGCCTTTGATTGTGAATAATGCATCAGGGGCTTGAATGATCATGAGCCACTGAAATCATTACTGCTATATCCATTTGATTTGCCAGTTGTTTTAGTGCAGGTGTTTTGTACTAGAGGGGCTCAGGTTTTTGTTTTTTTGTTTTGGTTTGGTTTTGTTTTGTTTTTTTGTTTTGTTTTTTTTTTAAATTGAGAAATTGTATGTGCAAAACTATCAACAAAACATATTTAAAATTCTACAAGTCACTTGAGTTACATTTGAATGATCAATGAATGTTTTAGTTTCCCAGTGAAGGCTACAGGTAAGAGCTTCTTTCCTCCCAAGGTGGCCACTGAGACAATAGACAACCTCTTCTAAAAAAAAAAAAAAAAAAAAAGATATTCTTTGGTAAGATTATAATAATGTTGAAAATACTTGTGTGCATTGTGGATAACCCATACAATCTTCTAATGTTGTAGGAAGTCAGGCACATAACTTTCTCAGAACAGCACCAAGAAAACTAATTAGTTTCTGAGAAAATAGCACTGAGTTAATATTTGCAAAGAAAGTGAATTGTAAATTATTTTGTGAACAACGGAAGATCAAAGTAATGAATATTAAAATGGCAATTGAGAGAAATGCTCTTCCTGATGCTATTAGATTTATGGCCTTATTCCCAGGCAAGAATTCTGTATTAGAAACCTAAATTCCCAGGCAATTCATGGATAGAGTAAGATTGACATTTAGAATATCACTCTGTGTGTGTGGCTGCTGAGCATTAAACAACTGGGTGTGTGACAGAGTTATTAATCCTGTCCCTGAGTCAAACTACCTGATGCCACTCCTGAACACAAGTGTCTAAGTCTTGAAGACATACAGTTGTATGAAGAGCTTCAGCTTTACAGTGAGAGTGTTTGGCCTAGAAACACAAAAAAATTGATTTAACCTTTCCTTATTGCCTCAAAGAATACGAACCCACACCAGTGATTCAAAAAATGTCTGGACATTATTGGACTGAGATGGAGTATGATGCTTCAACCACTAGACTAAGAAAGTGAATGATCTGGAGACCTCAAAGTCTGGCTTTTAAAAGACCAATACATTTCTAAAACCTGTCCAGAGAGGAAGACCTCTTCAGAAGCTACTGTAGGCACAAAATCACTCCAAATTAGTTGTCTTTTTTCTTTTTTTCTTACATAATTCCCTATTCCTTTTCTAGCCATACTCATGTAAAGAAAAATAAAATACTCCACACATTTGAAACTAGCTAAGGAAGGGAGACTGTTAGAATTTCATAGTTCTTCATGATGAAAAGAGGTCATGTTTTAAAATACTGTAGTTACTTGCAGCTGTCTACAACTACCTGAAGGGAGGTTGTAGCCAGGTGGGGATTGGTCTCTTCTCCCAGACAACCAGCAACAGGACAAGGGGACACAGTCTCAAGTTGTGCTGGGGGAAGTATAGGCTGGATGTTAGGAGGAAGTTCTTCACAGAGAGAGTGATTTGCCATTGGAATGGGCTGCCCAGGGAGGTGGTGGAGTCACCGTCCCTGGGGGTGTTCAAGGAAAGACTGGATGAGGCACTTAGTGCTATGGTCTAGTTGACTGGATAGGGCTGGGTGCTAGGTTGGACTGGGTGATCTTGGAGGTCTCTTCCAACCTAGTTGATTCTATTCTATTCTATTCTATTCTATTCTATTCTGTGTTTGAGATGAACGTGAAAGCCGAATATGTATTAGATACGCTCTGATGGTGTCTTTCAAGTCGGGTTCCTTAGAGAACATAGGTAGGAAATGACATAATTTTGGATTGTAATCTAGCTGTATAAGCAAGGTGTGAGTCACGCATTGTGAACTACTGAGCTGTGTCAATTGTAGGTATCTTTGGAATTTAGCTGTAAAATGTGAGTCAGCTTGGAAGTTTGGATGGTAGCACAGTAAGAATCTTTCTCAGTGCTGTTTGGACTTGATTTCCAAACTACACCAAAGTTTTAGTGCTTCATTCCTTTATCGCTTTTGACCTGTTGGTAGTTTACTTTCAGGGAGGTTACTGAACAGGACAGAGTATTGGTTTACCTTTTAGAATAAGGGTAAACATGCAGTGAGTTCTGTTGTGCATAGAGCCACTTTATATGTCAAGTTTTAACTTTGAGTTTTGAGGTATTTAGGTATCAGGAAGTTTTTTCTTCTAGTTCAGATTAAACATTTATTTTGCTTTTGTATACACAGCAGGAAGATATTGTAGGCAGAACAAAAAGGGTATTGTTCCTAGGGTATTTTTTGTTGTTTTGTTAGAGCATGCCTCAAGATAATTTTCTTCCTTCCAATTAGGAATCTGGCATGTTTCAGAGATATGGAATGTACAATAATTACAGTGATCAAGTAGTTGAGTGTTTGAATGTGTGCCTAAAATGTGTGGGTAATTGGTATAAAACATACAAATTTTTGACTAAGTGCCCTGAAACCGTCTTCTTCACATCTTAGAGACAGTATTTGGGTATTGAGACTTCATGGAAATAACACCTTGTGTGATATGCTTTGTTCATATCTATTACATACAGTTACATTTTCGTAATTCACTGAGTTTCCTCAAAATAACAGCTTTAGAAATATAAACTAATGTAGGAATCTGAATTTGTACTACTCATGTCAACCTATTGCTCATTTTATTTATCCAGGTTATCTATATTGTGCTATTACTTGGAGCTGGAGACAATATGCACCCATGTTTGTGAAGAGCTTATCAAGTGTGCAGTCTGGACCTAGCTTACTTTTATTTTCATCAATACCACTACAACCTCCTTTTGTGTAGTTGTACAGAGCAATAAAGTCTCTCCTGAGCCTCTTTTTTTCCAGGCTAAATAATCTCAGTTCACTTGGCCACTCCTTGTAAGACCTTTCCTCTGGAGCCTTTGCCAGCTTTGTTTACCTTCTTTGGACACACTCAAGCACTTCTATGCCTTCCTTGCAGTTAGTGCCTGTGAAACAAGTCACTTAAAAAACCCAAACAACCAAAAAACAAGAAAGAACTGCAAACAAACAAACAAAACTCCCCCGACCCTTATTTCTAATCCTACAGCTGTAAAAATTAAACCACATGTTCTCCAAATAATGGCAACCCTAAAATATTCTTTCTCTGTTGCTTCATGATTGGTGAAGTGTTTTGTACAGGCGAGATGACTATCTCATTATTTCCCCATCTTTTTCTGACTATCTATGCTTGCTTTTTTCCCTCTGTGGCATTCCAAGGTTTATAAGTGAGAAGGGAAAAGCTTTTGTGAGTGTGCACACAGCATGACTATTCAGGAGGCTGTAGCAGTCTCATTTTGAACATGCTATCCAACAGCATAATTCTATCATGTTAAATGAAGTCATCTGCGACCTGTCAAAGTGTACATGGCATCAGATTCAGCCTGCTCTGAAAGCTTCTTCCCAAAATGTCTTGATATTGAATCCTCTGTGACAGCGCAGTGACAAGTTGTTATTCTGTCATAAAGCCAGCTATCTTCATGAGATGATAGAAAAGATTGTGAATTATAACCAAAGACTAAATGTCAATATATTGGCTATAAGACAAATATCACATCTAAAGCAATCATTGGAAATGGTACATATGATTAACGATTGTCATTCTCCTTGAAGATTCTATCAGTTTACAGAAAATAAGTAAATGTAAAGAGAGATTTTATATCCTTGTAAAAGGATAGAGAGGAATAAAGGAACACATATATGAAAGTTAAGTGGTCAGATTGAATTCAGTGGGGGATAAAAGGTTTTTAGGATAGGATCAACCAAATGACAGGAATAAGGTTACAGTGGTTGTAAGCTGGACAGTGGGAGGTTCAAGGACTGGAGTGATAACAGACAGCAGCAGAAACAGAAAGGTGATAAAAATGAATGGATGAAATAGGATTGAGATATAAACAAATGACATCACTTCAAACCTTACTTTCTGCCATGTAATTATACACATTTATATACACTTGCTCAGAAAATTGCAACCATTTTCAACAAGCCATGGCCACTTGGAAAAAACAAAACAAAAAATGTGCCAAGTAAAGAACATGCACAGAGGGAATGCTTTTTTTTTTTTTCTTTTCTTCAATTTTCTTGACTGTCTTGAAATATTTTCTTCTTGATTATAAACCCTTCTGTGTCAACTAGAGGAAGCAGATGTTCAGGGAAAGACATCACATCATGCTGCTCAAACAAATCTTATAATATGAAGATTCCCTGGAGAAAGCTGACTTAATCAAAGAGATGTTTTTCCTGGCTTACAGGAGAGCCATGCTTTTTCCAGATAGCATATGATGCATCTATCCCTCAAATGGGTAAGGTTTTACATACATAAATTTGATCTTTCTGCTCTAATAGTTATGGTAGAATCTTTTAGTAGACGTTAGTAGTGAGATTCATCTCAATTTCATTTGATTGAGTAAGCATACAGTCAAACTCATGTCAGTTTTCTAGTCATTGGAGAGAGACTGGTGCCTCCAAAGTATATTCATCTACTCAATTCCATAAGGAAGGAATCTGGACAGTTAGGTAAGAGAAAGATCAAAGAGTCCCAGAAACACTAAGTGAAGTAACTTGGATTTTTACTGTTATCATCACAGTTATTTATCAACAAAAGTCTTTGGTGATCTAACTTCAGAATAGCAAACATGTATTTGTATTTCTGGCCTCCGTTCTTTAGAGTTTACAAATCTGCTGTTGAAAATATTGGAGAATCTAAATGCTATCCCACCTGCATGAAAACAGACTAGGTTAGGAGGAACAGAGAGAACGCTGAACTCTCTCTTTGGTGTCTGTCTTACTAATAACAGCTGTGNCTGGTGCTGGCTGCCTGAGAGAAGAGAGCAACCTCCTCCTGGCTACAACCACCCCTCAGGTAGTTGTAGACAGCAATAAGGTCTCCCCTGAGCCTCCTCTTCTCCAGGCTAAACAATCCCAGCTCCCTCAGCCTCTCCTCATAGGGCTTGTGCTCGAGGCCTCTCACCAGCCTCGTCGCCCTTCTCTGAACACGTTCAAGCATCTCAATGTCCCTCTTAAACTGGGGGGCCCAGAACTGGACGCAGTACTCAAGGTTCTTACCTGATGGAGACAGTTATAGCCTGGGAAAGATGGCCTTAGGAGCTGCCTACCAAGTACTAGAAGCACTTATTCTGATTTATGGTATCAAATATCTTTGCAAAGGACTGTGGCAAATAAATTTAATTTCTTACCATACTTTTATGAGCCAGACACTGTCATGGACATGGTGTCATGCACTGGCTCACCACAAGGATCTGCATGCTAGAGAGGAACAACAGCAAGTATTTCAGTAAGTTTTCCCACATTGTCCAACACCATCTTCAATTGGCCTTTGTTGTTACTTCTTATCTCATCCTTTCTAAAAGTTTTTTTTCCACAGCTGTTTGCAGTATACACTTTACCAGGTGATATCATGAATAAGTTTGATATCTGAGAATATCAGTCATAGTAGTAAAAAAATACCCAAACAAACAAACAAACAAACCCCAAACCCAGACACTTGTCTCTTTGAAGTATAACCATGTTCTGATCTGAAGCTCAATTAAATTGTTAGGACATCACTAGGCTGTAAAGAAGGCTTTAAGAACTCCCCAATGCCTTGATAACACACTCAGTTTTGCTCTGTTTTTTTCAAGCTAGTTGAAAATTTTCTATTGGATCAGTCAGGGTCATTGCATTAGAATTTAAATCCAGCTTGCCATTCAATACATGGTATTTGATTTGCTTGTTACAGAAAAAGATAGCTAAACCACCCAAAGAAAAGCCTGTTCCAATCCATGTTGCATCCTCCTAGTATAGCAACTTCAGCATTTTACCTATTTGACTGGGAAGAAAAAAAAGCCTGCAAGACCAAAGATTTTAAATGAGACTGATATTACATTGGAACGTTGATTTGTCATGAGAAGCAGCTAGTAAAAGATTACATTCTAAACTCATATTTTGTGAACTAAAAGGGGGGAAAATATAGCAGATATTGATCTCTGCACATAGGTAAACAGCAGTTACAAATACAAATTGCTATTTTACTACACCATTCATGCAATGTGTCCCAAGGAGCTTTACTTGCTATCAATACAAAAAAACAACAAAACTGCTACTGAGCTAGATAAGCCATAGAAAACAGATGTCTTTTAAGTAGTATTAAAGTCAGAAAGCCAGCTGCTTGGTCCCAGCCAAGGGCTGATGTAGGATTTGAGGAAGCGAAAAGCATCTGTCTTTAAGTCACAGTCTTATCTGGGATTGGCAAAGGCCACGTAATGGCTCACTGCCAGTCTACTCTGCTGAGATGGGGTATGGGACAGATGGAACAAATCTCTCAGATTCTCTCATGCTTCTCCAGATTGCTACCAAGGGCAACATCTTTTCCTGTTACCTAAACAGCTAGAGTCATTAAGGAAAGGGGTCTAAGAATCCAACCCTAAACTAAAGGTTTTTGCAACAGAAGCACAGACTCCAGGCCTAAGGGTAGAGCAAAACACAGATCATTTGAGAAGCTATACCAGTTCCTAAAACTCTGCTACATCCCCTTGGCATTGCTTGGCAAGATGTTGTTTGTACTAGGGTTTTAACATCCCTGCTTCCAGGCTGCTGCTGTTTAAGTATTCTGTCACCAGCTTGTATGGGTTTTGTGTAATCTATCAAGCCAAGAAGGAAAGTGTATATGTACATAAAGGATTTTGTTCAACTGAGCAGAGGATTTCCTATATCAAATGAAGTAGCACTAAGTCTCTGTGACATTGTACCAGATCACTGAGAATTTTTATTGGCTGGTCTTTTTGTTGTTTTGGCTGGTTGCAGAGTGACTGGTAAATTGTCATAACCCCGCTTCCCCCTCTACAACTGTCACTTTCTACCTTCTCTGCTCACTTGCTTTTGTTCAAATTTCTTTCCATTTAGCTTATTTTCTCTTAAGAAAACCTCAGTTGTTACAAAATTGTGCATATATAGAGATGAACCCAGACGAAATGTATAGTCTGTTGACTGGTCTATTTCTATGTCATACTTCCTTTTCTCATATTTATCTTTGTCAGATGAACAGGGGGGTTGCATTTTTGTGAGCACCACTTTTCAGTTGGTTCCTGGAACTACATATTAACATCTCTTTTCAGTGCTCTGCAGCGATAAGACAAGGAGCAACGGCTACAAATTTGAACAAAGAAGGTTTCACCTCGACATGAAGAGAAACTCTGTTACAGTGAGGGTGACGGAGCACCGGAAGAGGCTGCCCAGAATGGTTGTGGAGCCTCCTTCTCTGGAGATTTTCAAAACCCACCTGGATGCATTCCTGTGTGAACTACCTTAGGGAATTCTGCCTTGGCAGGGGAGTTGGACTTAATGATCTCTGAAGGTCCCTTCCAACCTCTAAGATTTTGTGATTCATTATAGTGTCTACTGGCATGTCTCATAATTAATATAACAGTTCTGATTTGAGAGAAGTAGCAATGCTGCACAAAAAATGCGAAGTATGAAGGCTGAGTATGGACTTCAGCAAGGCCTTTGACACTGTCCCCCACAGCAAACTGCTGGCTAAGCTGTCAGCCCACGGCTTGGATGGTAACACTCTGTGCTGGGTTACGAACTGGCTGGAGGGCCGGACCCAGAGAGTGGTGGTGAATGGTGCCACATTCAGCTGGCAGCCAGTCACTAGTGGTGTCCCTCAGGGATCAGTGCTGGGCCCCATCCTCTTTAACATCTTCATAGATGATCTGGATGAGGGCATTGAGTCAGTCATCAGCAAGTTTGCAGATGACACCAAGCTGGGGGCTGATGTGGCTGGGTTGGAGGGCAGAAGGGCTCTGCAGCGGGACCTTGACCGCCTGGACAGATGGGCAGAGTCCAATGGGATGGCATTCAATGGCTCCAAGTGCAGGGTGCTGCACTTTGGCCACAACAACCCCATGCAGAGATACAGGCTGGGGTCGGAGTGGCTGGAGAGCAGCCAGACAGAGAGGGATCTGGGGGTGCTGATTGATACCCGCCTGAACATGAGCCAGCAGTGTGCCCAGGTGGCCAAGAGAGCCAATGGCATCCTGGCCTGCATCAGGAATGGTGTGGCCAGCAGGAGCAGGGAGGTCATTCTGCCCCTGTACTCTGCACTGGTTAGACCACACCTTGAGTACTGTGTTCAGTTCTGGGCCCCCCAGTTTAGAAGGGACATTGAGATGCTTGAGCGTGTCCAGAGAAGGGCGACGAGGCTGGTGAGAGGCCTCGAGCACAGCCCTACGAGGAGAGGCTGAGGGAGCTGGGATTGTTTAGCCTGGAGAAGAGGAGGCTCAGGGGTGATCTTATTGCTGTCTACAACTACCTGAGGGGTGGTTGTGGCCAGGAGGAGGTTGCTCTCTTCTCTCAGGTGGCCAGCACCAGAACGAGAGGGCACAGCCTCAAGCTACGCCAGGGGAAATTTAGGCTCGAGGTGAGGAGAAAGTTCTTCACTGAGAGAGTCATTGGACACTGGAATGGGCTGCCCAGGGAGGTGGTGGAGTCGCCGTCCCTGGGGCTGTTCAAGGCAAGGTTGGACGTGGCACTTGGTGCCATGGTCTAGCCTTGAGCTCTGTGGTGAAGGGTTGGACTTGATGATCTGTGAGGTCTCTTCCAACCTTGGTGATACTGTGATACTGTGAAGATAAGAAAGATATAAAGCCTCTGTGAATCTCCCAGTTCTGTATTGTCAGCAAACTGGATAAACATGCTCTCTGTTCCTTCATCTGGGTTGTTCATGGAGACACTGAACCAGATTGGACCCAGTACTGACCCCTGGAGAAAACCATTAACTACAGGCCTCCAACTAGACACTGTAGCATTGATCACAGCACTCTGTGCTCTGTCATCCAACTAGCTCTCAATTCACCTCACTGTCTACTCCTCTAACCCACAGTTCTTCAGTTTACCTATGAGGATTTTATAGAAGACAGTGCCAAAATCCTTGCTGCAGTTGAGGCTGACAACATTCACTGCTGTTTCCTTACCTACCCAGCTAGGCACACCATCATAAAAGGCTATCAGATTGGTCAAGTATGGTTTCTCTCTGTGAATACATACTGACTACTCCAGATAATCTCTTTGTCCTCCACATGCTACTTACAACAAAGATTCATGGAACACATCTCAAGAAAGATCAAAAAGATGTTTGCTTTTAAAGTGTTTCAATCTTAGTATAGCAGGGATGATGCTGAAGGGGGAAGTGACATTATCTATTAGTCACCTGAAAGCAACTGGTAGGAGGGATATGGTGAAGAGGAAAAGTAAAAATTTGAATAAAGTTAACAAAAAATGTGGTTTTTTTTGTAAATAATAATAAACAAAACTAAGCACAGAAGTGGGACAGATGGAATAGAAGAAGAGAAAGCCTTTGAGGCTAATACATTATTTTCCAGTACTCTAGTGTTGAAAAACAGTGTGTTAAACTCTTATTAGTTTTGATAGAATATTGGGGTATTTATGACTCAAACTTCCAAAACTGACTCATAACATCTATGTTCTGGATCAGCTATGCTGAGTGTTAAGTTTTTTTCTTTTAAAAAACATATTAACAGAAAAAAAAATAAGAAGTCTATCATAATAAGTGAACTACTCTGTGAAGTGATAGCACAGACAGATAAATTTTCATAGAATTATAGAATCAGTCAGGGTTGAAAGGGACCACAAGGGTCATCCAGTTCCAACCCTCCTGCCATGGGCAGGGACATCTCACACTAGATCAGGCTGTCTAGAGCCTCATCCAGCCTGACCTTAAACATCTCCAGGGATTTGGATTCAACCACCTCTCTAGGCAACCTGTTCCAGGGTCTCACCACTCTCATGGTGAAGAACTTCTTCCTAACATCCATTCTGAATCTCCTCTATTCTAGCTTTGTTCCATTCCCCCTAGTCCTATCACTACCTGACATCCTAAAGAGTCCCTCCTTGGCTTTCTTGTAGGCCCCCTTAAGATACTGAAAGGCCACAATAAGGTCACATCAGAGCCTTCTGCGTCTGTTATTAAGCTTAGCTAATGCCATCACTTATGGATCTTGACTTCCAGAATGATTGATAGAAATCAAAATTAATAGAAGTGAAAGTTTGTTTGTTTGCTTTTCCCCTTTATGAATCAACTTAAAGATAAATACAAATGCTACAGTTCTGGCTGAATTGCGGTTTTGGATACAAAATATCAAAACTCCCAAGACTCTGAGATAAAAGAGCTACTGAGAAGATCAGCAGTAAATCAGTTTGGAGGCATTGTTTGTTCTGCTTTCCAAATGTGTCCTGACATGTGTGAGCAGGATTGGGGTCAGCACTGGAAGCAGTACGGAATGGAAGACTAAGCCATAGACAGAAAAGAGGAGTATGCAGAGAAGGCAAACCTGTTGGTGATGTGCAGTATGTTGCGTGGCACAGCTAATGCCTGTGTGCCATTAAGGATGGTAAGTGTTCCATAAGCTGACACGGGAGGAGTCTGATAACTATTGCCAGGAGCTATGACTTTGAACTGTTTCCACTGAACTGTGATGAATCACCATACAGCAATGTGTGCCAAATGTCACCATCCGTTCATTTCATTGTAAATTTGTAGTAGGTTACTGGATGTAGGAAACAAAAGACAAGTAAGCAGAAAATTAATGTCAGCATTTCTTTGTCTGGTGTTGGTTGATATATCAGCATAGTATGCACCTAATGGTCATGTAGATCTTGTGTCCTTAAGAAGAAAATCTCTATAACAAGGTTACCTGACAAATGTTGAGCTGGGAGATATGTTTTAGGACATTATATTTGACAGTTATAGATGATATAACTAGTAGTGTCCCTAAGGGATCAGTGCTGGGGCCCATCCTCTTTAA
>WAAF01018887.1:47405-58967 GCA_013400475.1 Tricholaema leucomelas | reverse complement strand
TTTGCTATCTTATTATAAGGATTCTGCAGAGATAATGAACAGTGTCCAGTTCTGGGCTCCCCACTTTAACAGGGACATTGAGATGCTTGAATGTGTCCAGAGAAGGGCAACAAGGCTGGTGAGAGGCCTCGAGCACAGCCCTATGAGGAGAGGCTGAGGGAGCTGGGATTGTTCAGCCTGGAGAAGAGGAGGCTCAGGGGAGACCTTATTGCTGTCTGCAACTACCTGAGGGGTGGTTGTGGCCAGGAGGAGGTTGCTCTCTTCTCTCAGGCAGCCAGCACTAGAACAAGAGGACACAGCCTCAAGCTGTGCCAGGGGAAATTTAGGCTTGAGGTGAGGAGAAAGTTCTTCACTGAGAGAGTCATTGGCTACTGGAATGGGCTGCCCAGGGAGGTGGTGGAGTCGCCGTCCCTGGAGCTGTTCAAGGCAGGATTGGACGTGGCACTTGGTGCCATGGTCTAGCCTTGAGCTCTGTGGTAACAGCTTGGACTTGATGATCTATGAGGTCTCTTCCAACCTTGGTTGGTGAGACTGTGATACTGTGAACAAGTGAATAAAATAAAGCTACATATACAGAACACAGACATATCAATTTAAATGCCTAATACAATAGACTAGAGATAAGGGTGACATGAAGAGCAAATCTTTCCTATGTGACAGGCTGATATGTCTAAGTTAAGAAAGGTGGTCAATTATCTTTCTCTTGGTTTGGGGAGTTAATTTTTAATAAATAATACAGAAAGAAGAGTAGCACTGATGTTATGCTAATTTCTAGAGAAATTATCATTAAAATATTGCAAACAAAATACTTCTAAGTCTTCATCCTGATATCATTTAAACAGCAGACATTATTTTAGGGAGAGGGGGAGAAGGGGAAGAAGAGAGAGAATAAATAATGATGCTGGTTCTGCTGCATTTGTGTATAGAGTTCATTTGAAATCCATATGGCAGTCCATGCAGCACACAATCCAAGCCTTTAAGATGTTGTCCCATGAGAATATTTATGCAGTCCCTCTTGTACTGTAGATGCAAGAATCTATTTGAATGTGTTTGTGAATAGAATCTATTTTCTACTTAAGGGATATGTTGCTGGTTTGTGTTTTTACAGCCGTAATTAGGGATATTAGTTGTGTTCTTATTGATCCTGAGATACAGTGATGCCAATTTTTAACAGAGATACAGCAGACTAAGAACTTAAAATAATTAAAGGTGGGGATGGAAATGAACAGAAATGCAAATACCCATAAAATGTTAAATTACAAGAATACTCTTAATCAGGAGTTAAAAAGCAGCTCCACTCCCTAATTAATAGGAGCAAACAATATCTCTAGGGGCAAGGTCACTCTCTGGGAGCTCTGGGGGAATGTCATCATAACATGTTTTGTTTCCTGGACATAGCTATCTAACTTTATTGGAAGGCAAAGCCTCTGCTCAAACTACAACAGACACAAATAGTCTAATGCAATACATTATAAGTGTAGTGGAAATGAGGTCAGTGTTATTTTACTGAATTAAAAAAATCCCAACTTCATATTCTGAAACAATATGGACAATTTTGCATGTCTTGTGCATGCACCACCTGTTAATTCAATGTATGCAGAAAATTAATGACAAAGGATCTCATCTTCATCGCAGTAGGTATGATGAAATTTTTGTTATGAGCTATCTCAGTCTCCAGGAAATGCTTGAGGCTGTAAATATTCCATTAATATCACCATTTGGGTAGTTTTTGCAGCCCTGGATATATTGATACATTTGCCTAGCTTTGGTCAATTAACACAAAGAAATCCTAATAATAAAATCTTCCTCTTGTATGCAATAAATCATGGAAAAGAAAAATATTTGGCTGGTATTGTATCTCCCCCTACTGGTAAAATGTTCTTTTCCATATGGATGATTTAAAAACGTAACTGCAATTAGAAGTCTGCGTCACATGGTAGCTCCCCTCTGAAACTACGGTGGTCCAGGATGAGTATTTTAGAGGAACAAACATGAATTAGGTCTAATTATTCTTTCAAGATTGGGTAGTATAGGAAGTTCAGACAAGGGTTACTGATTTATTCAAGGGAGGTTAATTCACAGGGAAAACAGAATAATATTTACAGTGGACCAATCTAATGAAGTTCTTTTGATAATTTCCTTTAAAAACAGACTAGAAAGTCTGTAAATATGTAAGTAGCCTAAAAATATTAATACTCTGTTACAAGAAAGAAAAATAAAAATGTGCTGATTTTGGCTGAGACAGAGTTATTTTTGCTCATAGTAGCTAGTATGGGACTATAGAATCATAGAATGGTTTAGGTTGGAAGGGACCTCAAGGATCATCCAGCTCCAACCCCCTGCCATAGGCAGGGACATCTCCCACTAGAGCAGGCTGCTCAAGGCCTCATCCAGCCTGGCCTTAAATGCCTCCAGGGAGGAAGCATCCACAATNCCATGTCCTTCTTGTGCTGGGGGCTCCAGAACTGCACACAGTACTCCCAGTGGGGTCTGAGGAGAGCAGAGCAAAGGGGGAGAATCCCCTCCCTTGCCCTGCTGCCCACACTGCTCTTGATGCAGCCCAGCACACGGTTGGCTGTCTGGGCTGCATGTGCACACTGTCAGCTCATGTTGAGCATTTTGTCAACCCAGACCCCCAGGTCCTTTTCCTGTGTTTTGGATCTGTGCTATTAAAGCTATTAAACTGTTTTTATCTCATCCCATGAGTTTTCTCACTTATAGTCTTCTGAATCTCTGCCCTATCTCACTGTGGGAGAGTGGGTGAGCATCTCTGTGAGTCTTAATTGCTGGCTGGGTTAAACCATGACAAAGAGGAAGTACAGGTTATTCCTGGTGCCTATTAACAATGTGAAACAATTAGAGCTTGGTTAAATAATGGAAGCAGTAATGATTAGGGAAAACACATGATGGCTGTAAAAATAGCATTCACCCATATGTCAAAACAATTACAAAATTAATTGTAATTGTAATATGGATAATACAGTAATTATATCACAGTATCACCAAGGTTGGAAGAGACCTCATAGATCATCAAGTCCAAGCCGTTACCACAGAGCTCAAGGCTAGACCATGGCACCAAGTGCCACGTCCAATCCTGCCTTGAACAGCTCCAGGGACGGCGACTCCACCACCTCCCTGGGCAGCCCATTCCAGTAGCCAATTGTAATATGGCTAGTACAGTAAAGTTGTAAAAAAAAGGCAACAAAACCCCCTTTGACATTTGGAAATGTAATTAAATCAAACATATCAAGAAGACCTCATCTATTATTGACTAGTAACACCAGACTAAAGAAGGACTTACAATCCTCACTTGGTTTATTTCACGCTTTCCCAAATATGTACAAGGGAGAAATCACATCATGCTCCTCTTCTGGTTTTCTAGACCAAGGATGAGAACATTGTCTGTATAAGTTGTTTTTTATATATAAAGTACTGGAAACTAAGCTCCTAAAATCCTGATTAAGATTTTATTAGGATTTGCAGCCTGAAATCTGATCAGGCAGTGAATTTTGCCCTTATTTTAAAGCCCAGCTGAAGGAGTTGGTTGGGCCACTATCTAGATTTTATATAACATCTTTAGGATGATATTACTCACTTTGGTGTCAGGAAGTTTGGTTTCTTGAGCACTGATAAATCTCTTCTCCCTCCCAGGAGAGTGCTGTAAAAAGCAGTAACAATACACAAGGATGGTCTGAGTTACATTTCAGGGGAATGTGCTCTTCTGAAATTCTGAGTGAAGTATTTTGGTGATTACAGTGCATGAACCAAATATTTTGTGACTCAGTCTGTATGGGTGAATGCTGTCTATTTTTACAACCATCATGTGTTTTTACTAATCACTACTGCTTCCATTATTTAACCAACCAAGCTCTAATTGTTTCACATTGTTAACAGGCACCAGGAATAACCTGTACTTCCTCAGAATCTCCCTCTGTCATCGTAATGATGATATGATGGAGATGATGACATTGATCATGAACATATTTCATTGTCTGATTCTTCTGAATGTTATCAAAATCAAATAAAAGGTTTGATAATTAATGAAAGACAGCAAAACTATTTTTTAAGCTTAAAATAATAATAATAAAAAGGTCTAAATATGTAAAAGAGACAAAGACTTATGGAAAAAATCAAAAAGGAAAGGAAGTGAGGTTTCTGGGGAGAGGAGGAGGGGACCAGAGACAATAGGCATAAGCTGAAACATTGGAGGTTCCAGGTGATCAGGAAACATGAAAACACTCTTATGCACACAGAGAGTGATGATATTTAACCATGAGATCAGATGAATGTCCTTTCTAAACTGCCAAGAGTCGAGATAAATTGATTCATTCCTCATGGTGTGCACTACCATCCTCCATTGTTGTCTTTTCTGTTCTTACTTGTCATTCACATGAATAGCGTTAGTGGTGTTATATGCTTGGAGTTTTCTTCCCCATGTCAGTCACTTTGGAAGCTGCTCTACATAGGTAATTTCTCTTCTGCAAATTTCTTTGTAATACTTCTCTGACTAGTTTGAATTGTCAAAAAGAGCACCTTAGAATCATAGACTCATAGAATGGTTTAGGTTGGAAGGGACCTCAAGGATCATCCAGCTCCAACCCCCTGCCATAGGCAGGGACACCTCCCACTAGAGCAGGTTGCTCAAGGCCTCATCCAGCCTGGTCTTAAACGCCTCCAGGGAGGAAGCAGCCACAACCTCCCTGGGCAACCTGTGCCAGTGTCTCACCACCCTCACTGTAAAGAACTTCCTCCTAACATCCAGTCTAAATCTCCCCTCCTCCAGCTTAAACCCATTACCCCTCATCCTGACATTACTACACCTTGTATCTCTTCTGACTACTTAGACGTGTTAAATATGTGGAAGTCTGATGATGTACTCATTGAATACATGTCCACGAAGAATGAAAAAGTTCCATTGCTTTAATTTGTATCATCTTTTGTTTGTGTACTGTTTTCCTCAAACATGGAGGGATGAAGTTTGCAGTTATTATGAAATACAAAAAAGACAAACAAAAAAAGAAGCAAGCAAACAAAACCAACAAACAAAACCGACAAAACCTTTCCATGTACCGTACTGAATGTATCCTTCTTTTTCTTCAAGAACAAAATGTAATTAACCAAACATAATTAGAGAAAATGAAACCTACCATTACATCAAATAAAAACTATATAGTACAAATAATGAAATCCTGCTAGAATTAGAGTTAGAAAAGATGAATTGACTTTGATGAAATGGGAAACAGCTTGCAGACACTGGTAGTAGATCAAGAATAGAATAGAATCAACCAGGTTGGAAGAGACCTCCAAGATCATCCAGTCCAACCTAGCACCCAGCCCTAGCCAGTCAACTAGACCATGGCACTAAGTGCCTCAGCCAGGCTTTTCTTGAACACCTCCAGGGATGGTGACTCCACCACCTCCCTGGTCAGCCCATTCCAATGCAAATCACTCTCTCTGGCAAGAACTTCCTCCTAACATCCAGCCTAGACCTCCCCCAGCACAACTTGAGACTGTGTCCCCTTGTTCTGTTGCTGCTTGCCTGAAAGAAGCGACGACCAAACCCCACCTGGATACAGCCTCACTTCAAGTAGTTGTAGACAGCAATGAGGTCACCTCTGAGCCTCCTCTTCTCCAGGCTAAACAACCCCAGCTCCCTCAGCCTCTCCTCATAGGGTTTGTGTTCCAGGCCCTTCACAAACTTTGTTGCCCTTCTCTGGAAATGTTCCAGCACCTCAACATCTCTCTTGAATTGAGGAGCCCAGAACTGGACACAGTACTCAAGGTAAAAGAAAGAACAAAACTAGAGAGGACCTAATCATAACATTCCAGGATGTATAGGGCAAATACAAAGAGGATGAAGGCTCTTTCCTCAAGAACCACATGGGAAAGACAAGGAGCAACAGGTAGAAGTTGCACAAATGAAGGTTCCATCTTCACATATGAAAGACATTTTTTACAGTAAGAAAAATCAATCACTGAAATAACCTCTCCGTGTTGAAGTCCTCACTGCTGGAGGTTTTTAAGGTGCAATTGCACTGGTGCTAGATAATCCCATCTAGTATCCCTTTCATATGAAAACTGAGTCAGATGAACTTTGGAGGTCCCTTCTAATCTTCTGTGAGGTAAGTCAATATCAAAACAGATGAGAAATAATCTATAATTAATTAAGATTCAGGGAATAAATTGTTCAAAATGCTATCCCTGGAAGACTCCAAAAGAGACTTCATAAAAACATCTACTTTTCAAATGAAAACAGATCAGTGAAACAAATCTGAGACATTGGACACCTAGATTTGTTGTGTGGAATTAATTTGTCAGCAATGTCTACAGCATGAATACTTGCATCTGATTCATTTGCTCTAGGAAGCCTTTATAGTCAGTGGAAAACAAGAAAAGACCATTATTAGCACAGAATTAATCTGCATAATTTAGATGTCTATTTTAAGATGAGATTCTAGAAATGCCCATTTCTCTTCCATTATTATGTGTATCACTTAAAGTGGCAAGCTTAGATAAGATGTCAAAACTGCAGCAAATTAGGTTTGGACAGGTAAATCATCACTGAATCTTTGATTGATTATGCTTAAAACGCATCCTTCTCAAAAGGAGTAAATGCAGTGAGAGGAATAGCAGCTTTTCAGATTTCATCATAGCATAAACATTGCATAAACCTAGTATAACTTTTGTGTGTTTTCTTTTCCTGACCTCTGTCCTTTTAAAAAGATTTCATGCAGTTTGATTTGGAATGTTTTGTAAAAGATATTTGAATAAGTACTTGTCATGCCCTGAATTTCATTCAGTGTCGTAACCAAGTGTTTCATTTTGTATTGTATTGGTGTGGCCAGTAGGACAAGGGAGGTTATTCTTCCCCTGTACTCAACACTGGTCAGGCCACGCCTTGAGTGCTGTGTCCAGTTCTGGGCTCCTCATGCAGCACTACAGGCTGGGGACAGAGTGGCTGGAGAGCAGCCAGGAAGAAAAGGACCTGAGGGTACTGATAGACAGTAGCTGAAGATGAGCCAGCAGTGTGCCCAGGTNCCAGGTGGGGGTTGCTCTCTTCTGCCAAGCAACCACAACAGGACAAGTGGACACAGTCTCAAACTGTGCTGGGGGAGGTCTAGGCTGGATATTAGGAGGAAGTTGTTGGCAGAGAGAGTGATTGGCATTGGAATGGGCTGCCCAGGGAGGTGGTGGAGTCACCATCCCTGGGGGTGTTCAGGAAAAGCCTGGCTGAGGCACTTAGTGCCATGGTCTAGTTGACTGGCTAGGGCTGGGTGCTAGGTTGGACTGGATATCTTGCAGGTCTCTTCCAACCTGGTTGATTCCATAATTCTATAATTCAAAAGGATATTACCATTGCAGTGTCCTATTAGGCCATTCCAGGAAGTGTTAACCAATCAACATAAGGCCACAAGTGTACCTGAAATCCAGCATAGTATTTCTGCAGAATCTACATATCCTAATTTTCAAAATAGTAGAGGTAGTGCAGGTAATAAAATGTATTTTCCAATTACTAGCAAGAATTAGGAAGTAGCAGAAAAGCAAGGGATAGTTGAGTCCTATGTGTGCTTAGAGACATTTTAAACAGTAGCCCACAGACTGGACAACTTACTACATGCATGGAAGAAAACTAAAGACAAACTAAAAAGATTAGTATTTGTGGTGAGAATGACTTAGATTAGTAGATTAGTATTTGTGGTGAGAATCACTCACAATAAGATGAAAGTTTCCTTAGGAGGAAATTGTTGCCAGAGAGAGTGATTGGCATTGGAATGGGCTGCCCAGGGAGGTGGTGGAGTCACCACCCCTGGAGGTGCTCAAGAGAAGACTGGCTAGGCACTTGGTGCCATGGTCTGGTTGACTGGATAGGGCTGCGTGCTAGGTTGGACTGGATGATCTTGGAGGTCTCTTCCATCCTGGTTGATTCTACGATTCTATGATTCTATGATAAATATCTAGTTACATTATCTCCCAAATTCTGCTGCCTATTTCAAAGTATGATCATATTGCAAGGTAGGCATGATCTTGTTTAGACTGAAGTGGGCAGTTTTGCCATTGATGACCACTTCCTCAGTTTCAAAGAAAAAGAAACTACAGGACTTTAAGCTATAAATACAGAATAGTCTGAAGTAAAGAATTAAAATTCACTATTAATAAAATTTATCTATGTAGTCTGCTATTGATGAAAACCATTACTGCAAAACATTAGCAGTGATGAAGATCTGGCCAAATAGCTTGAAATTAGAACATAATATATAATCTAATATCTCATTTTCCACTGAGGAACAACCATAAAATTTTGATGCTTTTCAGCAGAAGTTGTGCAGAAACATACAAGATGATATATGAAGCTATCAATATTTGATATCCACAGAGTTGTTTTTTTTTTCCTTGGGTGCTTATTGAAAGATTAATTAAATTGAAAGTCTTGGATAGTAATAAATATAACGAATAATTTCTGTTAATATTCTTCTTTGTCGATTTCTGGATGTTCCATATCTGCCAACAGACATAAATTCTTTCGTACTTCAAGGACATACTTTGATTTAAATTGAAGCAGTGAAAGAAAACAGAAAAACAAAACCTATGAACTGTCTGTTCTTTACCAACACATATTTTAGCATGTGTAAAGATAATCATATTTATATATACATACTTGCATACATTGTGTGTATACATGTACATATGTATTGGACAGGGCTCCATCCTAGGTTGGACTGGATGATCTTGGAGGTCTCTTCCAACCTGGTTGATTCTATTCTATTCTTTTATCTTCTATTCTATTCTAATCTATTCTATTCTATTCTATTCTATAAACATTTAGTTACAGTTAGCCAAAAATCATTATTAGTGTATAGCTGGTTCTAAATTGATTTCCTGTTTTGTTATTTCAGGTTGTCTGTCAGAATCCTATAAAACTTCCCAGATTAGTGTTCATAATTGAGTAATACTTAATGTAGTTTATTTCATGCAAACAATGCTAGTTTCTCAAGTTCCATTTCCTCAGAAAGTAGGATAATGACCCACCATTAAACTAGTTCAGAGTAGTTGTCAAGCACTGCTCTTTGCAGTAGGACATGTACTGAAATAAGTGACCATTAATTTAAGTAAGGTCTGGATATAAGCAGAGTATATATAAAAGAAAATCAGGTTTATGTTACTATAGAATCATAGAATCAATCAGGTTGGAAGAGATCTCCAAGATCACCCAGCCCTGTCCAATCAACTAGACCATGGCTCTAAGTGCCCCATCCAGGCCAGGCTTTTCTTGAAGATCTCCAGGGATGGCAACTCCACCACCTCCCTGGGCAGCCCATTCCAATGCCAATCACTCTCTCTGGCAAGAACTTCTCCACTTCTGTGGAGTTTGTCAGGGGTTCTTCTGGTGGTGCTGCTGCTCTTGTGGTCTGGTGGAGGTCTGCCCTTGGTGGTCTAGTAGAAGAGCACACCTGGTAGTCTGGTGGGAGTGCAACCCTTTGGCAGCCATTCCTCCTGCCTTTTATACAGTTTTTTAGCTCAGTGTCCAGCTGCAGCTCCCCAGGAAATCTTCCTGTCTATTCTCACGCATTCACAGGGGTTCAGTGCCACCGAGGGGAGGGCCTCCACCCCCTCCCTGGCTGTACCTGTCCATACCCTGAATACACATCAGCCTTTTCTCTTGGGGTGGCTGAGATAAGATGTAGGCATCCTGGGCATTCCAGCCAGGCTGAGGTCCAGGAGTTTCCAAGGCGTTGTCTGTTGATTTGCATCCCTGAGCTTTCGACCAAGCACTGAGTCTGAGTCCCGGAAGGTAATAGTCTTTATCTTTGTTGATTAGGGAGAGATGATGCAAACTTTATCTTTGTTGATGAAGAACAGAAAGCATTTAGACACTCACAGTGCCTCATCCAGGCTTTTTTGAAATATATTTTGAAATATATTTTGAAATCTATAGTGATTGGCATTGGAATGGGCTGCCCAGGGAGGTGATGGAATCACCATCCCTGGAGGTGCTCAAGAGAAGACCGTCTGAGGCACTTAGTGCTATGGTCTAGTTGACTGGCTAGGGCTGGGTGCTAGGTTGGACTGGATGATCTTGGAGGTCTCTTCCAACCTAGTTGATTTTATTCTATTATCAAGTCCAATCATTAGTTTCACACTGACAAGTTCTTGACTAAACCAAATCCCTCAGCACAACATTTAATCACCATTAATCGCTATGTTTGGAAAGGACCACCAGGATCATCCAGTCCAGTTTTGTATTACTATATTATAAAATTATGTTTTTATAATATTTATACAATGTTATTATGACAGTAAAATCTCATAGGCTTGTTGCTTAAGATTAAATTAAAAGAAAAATATTCAATTGTTTAGAAGCTAGAAAAGATCCACTCTATAAAAGTAAACCTTAATTCTTTATTCTATACTTCAGTTCTATATGCGGAGTATAGGCAAAGTTAAACAATTCAAAATGGCATCAGGCTAGATGCAAAACCCAATCATCTGGCTAAAACAAGTTATCTGCAAAATACTGAAGTCAGAGGAAAGTATTTTGCTCAGACTTACTTGCATATTCAATTGCTAAATAAAGATGTCTGTTCAGCTACTGTGGTTAGCAAACCAGTCTAGATCCAGATTACACAGAAGTATGATACGAAATAATGTTTAAGTCAGCTATAGAAGGAATGCTCAGTATTAAGATCAGTAAATGTTCACTGACTTTACCACAAGAGAATGCATTTGACATTTTTAACATATCTGTACATAACTATGAGCAATAACTAGGAAATATTAGAAACAAGTGGGCAGAAGATACATAATTACAATTTAGATTTTTGAGATATTTTAGATGCATTGAAGGTATAAACTGAAGATAAATTTTGGTCATTCTCACTTATAATAGTCTGTGCCTGATGCAGAATTACCTTTTATTCTTAAAGAGATGTGTAGTCATTATAGACACAGAGTGACTAAAGATTAAATTCTGAATCTGTTCCAGCAACATGCACATTTCATATCATTATGAGTTTGAGATTTAATGGTCTTGGGAAGCTTAAATGTATTAAAGTTCTATTAACTAAGGATTGTCTGAGTGTAATTGAATTACTGAAAACACTCACGTCCTACTTGAATTAACAGAGATTAAAAACAGGCAATAAATTGAAAAATACATCCTTGATTTTACAGATAAAACCAAAACAATCTTAAAGTTTGAGAAAAAACAGTAGTGATGCTTCATACTTAATTGTCCAATAGTGCATTTGTTCCTTCACAGTAGTGATACTTCATACTTACTTGTCCAGTAGTGCATTTGTTCCATCACAGTAGTGGTGCTTCATACTTACTTGTCCAGTAGTGTATTTGTTCCTTCACAGTAGTGATGCTTCATACTTACTTGTCCAGTAGTGCATTTGTTCCATCACAGTAGTGATACTTCATACTTACTTGTCCAGTAGTGCATTTGTTCCTTCACAGTAGTGATGCTTCATACTTACTTGTCCAATAGTGCATTTGTTCCTTCACAGTAGTGATGCTTCATACTTACTTGTCCAATAGTGCATTTGTTCCATCACAGTAGTG
>WAAF01018887.1:0-46985 GCA_013400475.1 Tricholaema leucomelas | reverse complement strand
CCTCCATTCTTCCTTGGGACTGGGGTAAGGTTGAGAGGGGTAGGGGGAAGGTGAGGGGGTGGTTGAGAGCCCCTCCTGGGGACTCAGGTTTCTGGGAGGGGAGTTGTGTCTGTATTACCTTTTTACCTTGTCTATTTCTGTCTATAACTGTATATACTGTAAATATCTGCTTGTATATTGTGCCAGCTGTAAATATAAGCTTCATTCATATTTCCAGAGCTGGCTGAGTCTAGTCTGGGTGATTTCTAAAGTGTGGGGGGTGGGGGACACCCAAACCATCACAGATAGGACTAGGGGAAATAGAACAAAACTAGAAGTGAGTAGATTCAGATTGGATGTAAGGAAAAAGTTCTTCACTATGAGAGTGGTGAGATACCAGAACAGTTTGCCAGAGAGGTGGTGGAAGCCTCATCCTTGGAAGTTTTTAAGGCCAGGCTGGGTGTGGCTCTGAGCAAGCTGATCTAGTGTGAGGTGTCCCTGCCTATGGCATGTTGAATTTATGACTAGCAGCAGTTCAAGAAGCTTGGAAAGTTACTAAGAATAATAACTCTATAGTCAGGTATCTAGCAATTTGTATCCAATGATCTAATGTGGTGAAGTCTTTTTCAGTTGTTCATCACGTTGTTGCAACTCTAATCCATGCAAATGCACACACCCACACACTCACACACACACTCATTCGTATTCTTTGTGCATTAATGTACTGTACTTAGCGATAGCACAGCACTACAATGGGTTCTAAAAGAAAAGGCCAGGTCTTATATTTGGAAATAAACAGATGAATGGAAAGAATGGGAATTTATTCTGTTATGTAAGTGTTCCTCTACTTTTCTGTTTCTGGGTTTATAAATTGCCTCTGCAGCTGTTTCAGCAAGGCAAACTGCTGCCGAGTTTTTCCTCATATTTCCTAACCTAGAAATTAAAGCTCTTTATAATGCCAGAAAACTCCCAACAGGAGCCAGCTTATAAATATTTTGTAAAGCCTGAGCAATTTTTATTATCATAAGTGCCACAGTGGAGTCACTAAGAAACCCTGGTGATGAAAACAGGATAAAAGAAAAACTCGCAGCTTGCTTGTAGGAATTGGAATACAACTGTAACGTATGTTCCCTTAGCATAAGAATAAATATCTTTACTGATTTTAGTGCAGTTCATTGGCATTTTCTTGCAACATATTTTTTACTGAGAAACAAAGCTTTGTAAAAAAAAAAAGAAGTAAATATTGATTATCATTAAAAAATTATTATGTGTACGAATAGAAGTCCAAACAGCCTCAAGTTGTGCTGGGGGAGGTATAGGTTGGGTGTTAGGAGGAAGTTCTTGCCAGAGAGAGTGATTGGCATTGGAATGGGCTGCCCAGGGAGGTGGTGGAGTCACCGTCCCTGGAGCTGTTCAAGGCAGGATTGGATGTGGCACTTGGTGCCATGGTCTAGCCTTGAGCTCTGTGGTAACGGCTTGGACTTGATGATCTATGAGGTCTCTCCCAACCTTGGTGATACTGTGATACTGTGATACTTAGTGCCATGGTCTAGTTGACTGGATAGGGCTGGGTGCTAGGTTGGACTGGGTGAGCTTGGAGGTCTCTTCCAACCTGGCTGATTCTATTCTATTCTATTCTATTCTATTCTATTCTATTCTATTCTATTCTATTCTATTCTATTCTAAATACTCAGATGTTAACTTGATGCAAAAAATATGAGAACTATGTAGACAATAGACCAAATTGTTCAAAATTATCTAAAAGTAGTATTTAACTATTGAAATATTTGCAGGTTACATCTTGGAATTTCACAAACAACAGGATTTGAAAATAGTATCTCAATGTTGGGAATAGTAATATTAAATGTAGTGATTCTATAGAATTGTCTGAATATTATATGCTGGAACATAAGTCCTGGACAGGCGAAAGTGCCCACTGGAAGTCTAAGGTGACAGTTGCTGGAGCTAGCACAGAAGAGGGCAACGAATCTGGTGGGGGGCAACAAATCTGGTGAAGGGCCTGGAGAATAAATCTTATGAGGAGGGACTGAATGAGCTGGAACTGTTTAGTTTGGGGCTCTTGAGTTGAAGAAGAGGAGGCTGTGAGGA
Source organism: Tricholaema leucomelas (assembly GCA_013400475.1). NCBI lineage: Eukaryota > Metazoa > Chordata > Aves > Piciformes > Lybiidae > Tricholaema lacrymosa > Tricholaema leucomelas. The sequence continues at coordinate 44,897 of WAAF01018887.1, read as the reverse complement.
AGGAGACCTCTCTACTATCTACAGTAATCCTGCAAGGATGTTGTCAAGGGGGTGGTGCTAGTCTCTTCACAGAATCACAGAATCACAGAATTAAGCAGGTTGGAAAAGACCTCTAGGATCATTGAGTCCAACCTATCACCTAACTCTTCTAATTAACTAAGTGCCTCATCCAGTCTTTTAAACACATCCAGGGATGGTGACTCCACCACTTCCCTGGGCAGCCCCTTCCAATGGGCAATCACTCTTTCCTTGTAGAACTTCTTCCTAACATCCAGCCTAAACCTGCCCTGACGCAGCTTGAGACTGTGTCCTCTTGTTCTGTCACTGTGTGCCTGACAAAAGAGACAAACCTCTGCCTGGCTACAGCCTCCTTTCGGGTAGCTGTAGAGAGCACATAGTTATGACAGCATAGCACTAAGTCCACTCTAATAGTTGCACATCTTTCTTCTTAGAATAGAATAGAATAAACCAGGTTGGAAGAGACCTCCAAGATCACCAAGATCATCCAATCCAAGTTCTCACAGGTAAGTGAAGACGGAGCAAGGGGGAATGGCCTCAGACTGCAACTGGTTAGATTTAGACTGGACATTAGGAAAGATTTATTTCATGGAAGGAGTGATCAGGCATCACAAATGGGTTGCCCAGGGAGGTGTTTGAGTTACCAACCCTGGATGTGTTTAAAAGTCATTTGGATGTGGTGCTTGGGGATATGGTTTAGGGTCAACGTTGTAGAGTAGGGTTATTGATTGGACTTGGTGATCCTGAGGGTATTTTTCCAACCAGAATGTTTCTGTGATTCTGTGATATTTAAATATTTAAATTCCATTAAAATAAAGTAACATATGATACAGGATTCCCTTTAATGATGAATATTTTTACCTTTTCTCCCTTCAACTCCTCTTTAATTTCTCTTCATCAAAATTTCATCATGTCATTCTTTCAAGACACTCGAAGAAGCAGATTTTCAGCAGTTAATGTGGTGTCTTTGTACACCAACTGAAAGTCTGTAGAGTAAGCTATAACATACAGCATTGTGAAAAAAAAACAATGAACTAAATTTGCAGTGCCTCAAGGTTTCTGTCTCTCTGTTAATTAATTGCCAGCTGAGTGACAGATTGAAGCTTGCTAAACTGTATTCAATTTGTGCTTCAAGATCTTGAAGAGTGCTGAATAGGAAAAATACCAAATAGATATACCCAAGTCAGCATAAAAGCTTATCAGAAAGTTTAAAAGTATACAGAAATAGTAGTCAGCAGAATAAAAACTACATTTCTATGTGATTTTGATATTTTATTAACCAAGATTATTCCACTGCAATTTAATAGGACACTATAAAATATCATCCACAGCTAACATGCCTACCAAGAGTATGGTTTAAACACTACATATCTTAAAATAGCTGGTAAAGGCAGGGACCATCCACCTGGTGAGAGTTTCATGAGAGGGGCAGTTGAGAGAGGTAGAATTACCATTTTATAAAACTACAAGATAATAGAATCATAGAATCAACCAGACCTCCAAGATCATCCAGGCTAACCCAGCACCCAGCCCTATCCAGTCAACCAGACCATGGCACTAAGTGCCTCAGCCAGGCTTTTCTTCAACACCTCCAGGGACGGTGACTCCACCACCTCCCTGGGCAGCCCATTCCAATGCCAATCACTCTCTCTGGCAAGAACTTCCCTCCTAACATCCAGCCTATACTTCCCTCGGCACAACTTGAGACTGTGTTCCTCTTGTCCTGTTGCTGGTTGCCTGGCAGAAGAGACCAACCCCCACCTGGCTACAGCCTCCCTTCAGGTAGTTGTAGACAGCAATGAGGTCTGCCCTCAGCCTCCTCTTCTCCAGGCTAAACACCCCCAGCTCCCTCAGCCTCTCCTCATAGGGTTTGTGTTCCAGGCCTCTCACCAGCCTTGTTGCCCTTCTCTGGACACGTTCCAGCACCTCAACATTTCTCCTGAATTGAGGAGCCCAGAACTGGACACAGTCCTCAAGGTGTGGCCTGACCAGTGTTGAGTAAAGGGGCAAAATAACCTCCCTTGTGCTACTGGCCACACTGTTCCTGATACAGGCCAGGATGCCTTTGGCTCTCTTGGCCACCTGGGCACACTGCTGGCTCATCTTCAGCCTACTATCCACCAGTACCCCCAAGTCCCTTTCCTCCTGGCTGCTCTCCAGCCACTCTGTCCCCAGTAAGTATTTCCACTGCTGTAACAAAAACTTGGTATTTCCACTGCTGCTGAGCAGTGTTCACAGAGTCAAGGCCTTTTCTACTTCTCACAGCACCTCACCAGCAAGTAGGCTGGGGACACGCAAGAAGTTAGGAGGGGACACAACTGCAACACAACTAACCAAGGGATATCACATAACCAATGGCAATAAAATCTAGGGGGAGGAGAAAAGGGAGGACATTCATCATGATGGCATTTGTCTTCCCAGCTAACTGTAATGTGATGCAGCCCTGTTTGCCTGGAGATGGCTGAACACCTGCCTACTAATGGGAAGCAGTGAATTAATTCCTTGTTTTGCTTTCTGTGTTCTCACAGCTTTTGCTTTCCTTATGAAACTCTCTTTAGCTCAACCCACAAATTGCCTCACTCTAACTTTTCCGATTCAGTCCTCCATCATTGTACTGAGTCACTGTCATGTTAATGTGAGTCTAAACTCATTTAGAGTGTTTTAGATTTGCCCTTTTATTTTCTTTTGGGGGGAGTGCTTCTTTCTTGGGTTTTGGTTTTGTTTTTTTCTGAGAAAGAAGTGCCTAACTCCTACAGCATTCAGCTAACACTAGCTCTTCATTTCATCTTCTGATTAATTTACTCACCTTACCATGCCTCATAGTCTTGTGCTGTTTAAGATCTCCTAGGCCCTAGGGTATATGTGATCCCTGTCTGAGCTGGGAAATAAAACACCTATAAAATAATTGTGTCCCTTGTAATGGTAGGGTCATGCATAAAACCCCTGAGCATTTCAAATGATATTAAGAATACAATAGAATCAACTAGGTTGGAAGAGACTTCCAAGATCATCCAGTCCAACCTAGCACCCAGCCCTAGCCAGTCAACCAGACCATGGCACTAAGTGCCTCACCCAGGCTTTTCCTGAACACCCCCAGGGACGGTGACTCCACCACCTCCCTGGGCAGCCCATTCCAATGCCAATCACTCTCTCTGGCAACAACTTCCTCCTAACATCCAGCCTACACCTCCCCCAGCACAACTTGAGGCTGTGTCCTTTTGTCCTGTTGCTGGTTGCCTGCCAGAAGAGACCAACCCCCACCTGGCTACAGCCTCCCTTCAGGTAGTTGTAAACAGCAATGAGGTCACCCCTGAGCCTCCTCTTCTCCAGGCTAAACAACCCCAGCTCCCTCAGCCTCTCCTCATAGGGTTTGTAAGACTTCGAGATTTAAGCATCTAGATTTCATCCCTAGATTACAGTTAGACATTTATTTTGAAACAGCATAGAGCTGAATTCTACACTTAGTATTTATTTTCTTCTTACAAAAAATAATAATTAGATGTTTCTTCCCATTTGTATTCCATAGTAATGATTTGAATTCATTAATTAATATATATGCATGAAAGCAGTATCCCTTAGGATCTTTAGCATTCAGCAATTAATAAATATTCATGGTATTGCTTTCTCTTTCTGAAAGGATGATACCTGAAAGTAAAGCACATTTATTTTTAATGGCTCTAAATTATTCTGGTTCAAATAATGAAACTATTATGAGTACAATTGCTGTCCTTTAACCTGCTAAATGCTCAAGGTTACAATATGATTGCAATTATTTATTAATTACAATTTTTCAGTATTCTAAGCATTGTCATTAAAAAAGTTTGGTTTACTTGCTTTTGTGGATATAATGCTCATGTAGATAGATGCTTGTGTGAACAATTTTAATTCAAATTGAATTACACTGGAAATGCTTAGGAAGAGCAAAGTGCATAGCTAAGTACATAGATGACACCAAGCTAGGAGCAGGTGTTGATCTGTTGGGAGGTAGGAGAGCCCTGCAGAGGGACCTAGACAGGCTGGATGGGTGGGCAGAGGCCAATGGGATAAGACTGAACAAGGCCAAGTGCAAGGTTCTGCATTTTGGCCACAATAACCCCAATCAGCACTACAGGCTGGGGACAGAGTGGCTGGAGAGCAGCCAGGAAGAAAGGGACCTGGGGGTACTGGTAGAGAGTAGACTGAAGTAGACAGCAGTGTGCCCAGATGGCCAAGAGAACCAATGGCATCCTGGCCTGTATCAGGAACAGTGTGGCCAGTAGGACGAGGGAGGTTATTCCCCTTTACTCAACACTGGTCAGGCCANGTTCAGGAAAAGCCTGTCTGAGGCACTTAGTGCCATGGTCTAGCTGACTGGATAGGGCTGGGTGCTAGGTTGGACTGGATGATCTTGGAGGTCTCTTCCAACCTGGTTGATTCTATTATTCTATGATTTGAATTCTTTGTTGTTTTATGTATGTACTAAATGGACTATAACACTTCCATACAAAAATAAATGGAGTTAATCTTAATGTAAATCCATTTTAATCATAGAATGATAGAATCACCTGTTCTAGTGGAAGGTATCCCTGCCTAAGGTAGGGGTTTGGAACTTGATGATCTTTGAGGTCACTTCTGACCTAAACCATTCTATGATTCTATACATCTTTGTGGATCCTGAAAAACACAGACAATTTAAGAACATACAGATTACTCACTTCTGTTTTAATCTGTTGTGAAAGGGTCCAAGAAAACTCTCCTACCAAGTCATGAATCATAGAATTGTTTTGGCTGTCAGAGAAATTTAAGATCATCACGTTCAATAATCAACCCAACACTGCTAGTTCACCACAATACTATGTTCCTCAGCACTACAGTTATATGTCTTTTGAATACCTCCAGGAAGGATGACTTCGGTCTAAACTTTCTCTCACATAACCTGGGGCCTTTAGTTCTATTACTTGTTTCTTAAGAAAAGAGGCTGACACCCAACCTGCTGCAATCTCCTTTCAGGAAGTTGTAGGGTGCAGTAAGGTCTCCCTTCATCCTTCTTTCTCCAGACTGAACAACCCCAGTTCCCTCAGCAGCTCCTCATATGGCTTGTTCTCTAGACCCCTCACCAACTAGCTTTCTCTTCTTTGGACACAATCCAGCCCCTGATATCTTTCTTGCAGTAAGGATACCAAAGCTGAACACAGCATTTGAAGTGTGGCCTCACCAATGCCTCACCAATAGAGAGGGAAAAATCACTTGCATTCGTCTGCTGACTACACTACTGCTGACACAGGCCAGTCTGCTGATGGCATTCCTGCCCATCTTGGCACCCTGCTGGCTCACATTTGGCTGTCTATCAGCCAATAGCCCCAGCTCCTTTTCTGCTGACCAACTTTCCAGACACACTTCTCCAAGCCTGTAGCATTTCACAAGGCTGTTGTGACGCAGCATTTGGCCTTGTAGAACCTCATACTACTGCTTTTGGCCCATTGATCCTGTCTGTCTGCATCAAGGTTCATACTGGACCCTCTCTATTTCAGCTCAAGGTGGGTGTCTACTGTAGAGGGACTTAAGGGAAATGATACCCTTACAACCAATGTTCCACTCCCCTCACACAGTGATTCAGACAAAGAGTAATATTTAGGTCTGAGGTCTTCATGTTCTTCATTGAATCATTTTTCTGTCTTCTGGCTGGATATTATTTTTCTTATCTCGAGGATGCAGCTTCTGCTGAAAATGTGGCTACCTTTTTTTCACAAGTGCTCATGAACTCCAAGTGTAAGTTCAGCATAAGTTCATTGCTTGTGTCCTGAGGCTTCAGTAAATCTAGCCATTCATGCTAAGCAAGTTACTCGTGCTAATCAAAGCAAAACAAGCTTCAATTCAAAATAACTCTAAGTAGTTACAAACTTAAATAAATATTCTACAAAAGGGAATTATTTTAATCTCAAAAATCTTTGTGTTTCCCTCCCAGTAGAAGAGGAAAATAGGTCTTAAATTATAGATCTAAAAAGTACTTATGCAACATGGACATAGAAAATCATTAGAGGTGAGTTGTTGGCTGAATTATGATTCTTAAGTAATTTTCAATATGCATGATGATTCCATCTCTTATAGACAAATGTAGTATCAAGGTTAAAATCAAATTCCTCAGAAATAACAGACTTGTCCAAGCATTTTGAGGGCACCTGTGAAAGTAAAATCAAACTGAACTACTGTAATGAGAAAAAAACAACCTGCAGTTATTCCTTTTCTGTATTACAGCTCTAGCAAACAACTCACCAGAAGGTAAGTAGGTCAGTGAACACTCTCAAGGGTTCAAAATATGTCTGAGGCCATCATTATGTTGAAAAAGAATCCTCTTTTATGTTTCTGCTTGCAGTCTAACACTTTTCTTTTTTACCTTCTTCCTACATGCTTTGAAATAATTTGAAACCATGTTCTGATAAACTGAGCAGGCAGAAGATGTAGAATTGCTTATAAATGTTTTGTATTGAGACCACACCTGGAGTACTGCATCCAGTTCTGGAATACCCATTACAAGAAGGACGTGGAGATGCTGGATCATGTCCTGAGAAGGGCCACGAGGATGATCAGAGGGCTGGAGCAGCTCTGCTATGAGGACAGAGTGAAAGAGTTGGGGCTGTTCAGTCAGGAGAAGAGGAAGCTCCCAGGTTACCTTCTTGTGGCCTTCCAGTATCTGAAGGGAGCCTACAAAAAAGCTGGGGAGGGACTTTTCAGGCTATAAAGGAGTGACAGGACTGGGGGGAATGGAGCAAAGCTAGAGGTGGGTAGGCTCAGACTGGATGTGAGCAGGAATTTCTTCACCATGACAGTGGGGAGACCGTGGACTGGGTTGCCCAGGGAGGTGGCTGATGCCTCATGACTGGAGGTGTTTAAGGCCAGGCTGGATGAGGCTCTGGCCAGCCTGATCTAGGGCCATGGCAGGGGATTTGAACTAGATGATCCTCGTGGTCCCATCCAACCCTGACTGATTCTATGTTTCTAAATAATTTGAAATCATGTTCTGATAAACTTAACAGGCAGAAGATATAGAATTGCAGCATCTTTATGGAGTTCCTCAAAGGCCAAAACTCTAAGACCATTATTGGAAATCTTTTCATGGATATTCAAAACATGAAAATCTTAGAGTGGACTTAAGTTATATAGAATCATAGAATCAACCAGGTTGGAAGAGAGCTCTAAGATCAGCCAGTCCAACCTAGCACCCAGCCCTATCCAGTCAACTAGACCGTGGCACTAAGTGCCTCAGCCAGGCTTTTCTTCAACACCTCCAGGGACGATGACTCCACCATCTCCCTGAGCAGCCCATTCCAATGCCAATCACTCTCTCTGGGAAGAACTTCCTCCTAACATCCAGCCTAGACCTCCTCCGGCACAACTTGAGGCTGTGTCCCCTTGTCCTGTTGCTGTTTGCCTGGCAGAAGAGACCAACCCCCATCTGGCTACAGCCTCCCTTCAGGTAGTTGTAGACAGCAATGAGGTCACCCCTGAGCCTCCTCTTCTCCAGGCTAAACACCCCCAGCTCCCTCAGCCTCTCCTCATAGGGTTTTTGAACCTTTATGGCTGATGATACTTTTCATATTTATACAGGATTAAAAGTAACAAAGAAACAAACAGACAAAAAACATTCATTTTCTAAGTACTTCTATTTACATTGAAATGTGCTTAAAATATTAGAAGCCAGTGGTAACATAACACTTTCTGATGGAAACAGTTGTGAGGCATAAAATAAAAGTGTGGAGAAAAATGCAATTAATACTTTTTTTATAGAAAAAAAAAACCAACTCACACTGGAAAATACACTGAAAAAAGCAAGTCCCAAAGCCATCCAACTAAGCAATAAAAAAAAAAAAAGGGCAGATTTTTTAAAATTTATTTTCTAACTTCTAAATGTTAAAATGTACTTTGATTTTTTAAAATTATTCTTATTTTAATATTATTATCCATTATTTCATAAACCTGCAATATTTATACTACATTCTGCCATTTTGCTATTTGGCACTGTCAAAGTGTATTGAGCTCATCTATTAAAACATTTTTAATAGCCACCCATCAGTGATTCTATCAAAACAGATGATTAAATGTTTAAATTACACCAAATTCTTAATGTCTAGAACAAGAAAGGTCAGGACACACCTTGAGTACTGTGTCCAGTTCTGGGCTCCTCAATTCAAGAGAGACGAGGTGCTGGAATGTGTCCAGAGAAGGGCAACGAAGCTGGTGAGAGGCCTGGAACACAAACTCTATGAGGAGAGGCTGAGGGAGCAGGGAGTGTTTAGCCTGGAGAAGAGGAGGCTCAGGGGGGACCTCATTGCCGTCTAGAATTACCTGAAGAGAGGCTGTAGCCAGGTTGAGGTTGGTCTTTTCTCCCAGCAACAGAACGAGACATAGTCTCAAGTTGTGGCAGGGGAGGTCTAGGCTGGATGTTAGGAGGAAGTTCTTTCCAGGGAGAGTGATTTGCCATTGGAATGGGCTGCCCAGGGAGGTGGTGGAGTCACCATCCCTGGAGGTGTTCAAGAAAAGCCTGGATGAGGCTCTTAGTGCCATGGTCTGGTTGACTGGCTAGGGCTGGGTGCTAGGTTGGACTGGATGATCTTGGAAGTCTCTTCCAATCTGATTGATTCTATGATTTTATGATTCTAAGATAATAAAACAGAATGTCAGTAGTAGGACAGATGAAACCTTTCTTATAGGTGACAAAATGCAGAAATGTGAAAGACTATTAAAAATGACACTTAAAATTATAATTTGATGTACAACTATTAATGCTGAATATTGTTAGAGTCATATATATGTTATTTAGGATCTACCACCCTAAGAGAGACCAGTTGCTGCAGCTCCATACCCCTAGGTTCAACCTGTAGCAAGGCATAAGTACACAGATCTCATACCACCTCATAGAATCATAGAATCAACCAAGTTGGAAGAGACCTCCAAGGTCATCCTGTCCAACCTATCACCCAGCCCTGTCGTGCTAGTTTGAAGCTAGCTAGAACACTTTAGTGAGAAGAATTAGATTATAGACTGTGAAAAGGAAACAGTGGTGATGTCTACTTCACTCATAGGTTTGCTGAGATGTATAAAAATAAGAACACAAACATAGATAACAGAGTTGCTTTCTCTGGCTCTGGCTGCATGCATTCCTCTCTTGAAGTTGCTGCCTAAGTAGTCTATCTGCTTCCTAATCCCCTTGGCTGATTGTCCAAACTCACCTTGAATGTAAGGCAAAGTCTGAGGCATTTCTGGGACAGCCCTGAAAGGGACCCAAACAGCCTTTCTCTGCCTCTGAAGTCTCAAATTGAGTTCCCACTTGCTTTTACGCCTCCTTGTGCTCCTCCAGGTTTGTTAGGATGGGCCTTACGTGAGCTGTTGTACCCTGTGATGGTCCTGGAGTTCCTAATCAGCCATGGTGTCTCTGTATTCCTTTGTGGGTGCAGACACAATGTGAATTTATTCTGAGGATTCCTTTGGATGCCAAAATGAATGGCAAAAAAGACAATGATTAATAGACACTACATCACCACTTTTGAAAAACTGAAATACGACTCAAACACTGTTAGAAGCCTCAAGAGCTGGAAGAAATAAATCATAATGAAAGCCAATGTAGATAGCAGATGGAGAGTAAATATATATATAAAGGCTTACATCAAATAGCCAAAAATGGGAAATGTTGGGTGACTTGCACTTTAAAAAAGTACACTATTTAACACCCTTGATCTCCTGTGAAACACTACACCAAAACTGAAACCCAAACTTCCATGAGAAACATTTGTAGTAGAACCTTCGTGGTCTCAGTTTCAAGAGCCCAGTCTTTATTTCCAAAATGGTAAAATGAATATGCCTTTAAAGAATAAAACAGAGGTTAGAAACTTAATAGGAAATCTGTGGATTGAAGCATACTGACCTTCTGGAAGGTGTCCAGAGAAGAGTGATGAAGCTGGTGAGAAGCCCTATGAGGAGAAGTTGAGGGAGCAGAGGTAGTTTAGCCTGGAGAAGAGGAGGCTCAGGGGGGATCTCATTGCTGTCTACAACTGCCTGAAGAGAGGTTGTAGCCAAATGGGGGTTGGTCTCTTCTGCCAGGCAACCAGCAACAGAATAAGGGGACACAGTCTGAAGTTGTGCCAGGGGAGGTCTAGGCTGGATGTTAGGAGGAAGTTCTTTCCAGGGAGAGTGATTTGCCACAGGGACGTGGTGGAGTCACAGTCCCTGGAGGTGTTCAAGAAAAGCCTGGCTGAGGCACTTTGTGCCATGGTCTGGTTGATTGGACAGGGCTGGGTGCTAGGTTGGACTGGATGATCTTGGAGGTCTCTTCCAACCTGGTTGATTCTTTGACTCTATGAAATAGAGCCCACTTGTAGTCACCTTAGCCCAATATTGATGCCACACATGAAGTCTAACTGCATGAATATGCACAGAAGACACTGGCCAATACGGGAAAACTGAAGAGGTGGATTTAACAAGGTTGTGTGTGCAAGTGGATCACGAAACTGAATTTAGTATTGTTGGGGTTTGGACTATAAAGGGTGCACTTTAAAACTCTTCCCTAGAAAATGCTTACTAGGAGTCTCAGAAAGTTGCCCATCTGCACTTCCAGCTCTAAGTGATAGCATTCAGCTGAGACTGATGATCAATGACATCAATACTTTAAAGTATTTCAAATAAAATCAGACTAATTTCAACTAGCAGAGAAATGAGTTGCAGCTTTGCCTGAGGAAATACAAACCTATATATGCATCTGCCTTGTATGCCAAGCATCAGAGAGGATAGGATATTAGTGGGAAATATTTTCCTTTAATGTTCCATTTGTCCTAACTTTGTCTAGTGCTTAAGGCAATTGCTACAGGGGAAGGAGATCTTTGGAGTGAGTATGTGTGTTTTATTCAATATCAAGAATTAAGTACAAACAAACAAAAACCAAATTAATAAAAAAGAGATAGAATAAACTCTTGTTAGCTTAAGAGCAATGCAGGAAGACAGGCTTCTTTAGCCAAGTGAATATCCTGAACATAAGTTCCGTTCTCTCAGTTCAGAGGAGAGAGATTTATTCTTACATGCAAGAGGGGATCTTTGGGAGAGTGAGTCCAAACAGGATGCTCACTTAGCACTTCTCAGAAACTTAGTTCAAAACAAGTTTTTTTCTGAGATGTTGGGTGTTATAGAGGGGTTTGAGTCTTGAGTTTGGGGTGAGATCTCAGGCCAATGTAAAAGTTATTGAGTCTTGAGTTTGGAGTGAGATCTCAGGCCAATGTAAAGGTTATTGAGTCTTGAGTTTGGGGTGAGATCTCAGGCCAGTGTAAAGGTTATTGAATAATTTATTAATATATACAAAGAGAACTTCCCCCCAAACTTATGTGCAGCTAACCCACACAAAATTCTTTGATATGGTTGGTAAAACTATTTTACATAATGTCTACAGCAGAATTAAGCAACCTGGTAGAGGTTTAGAAACGGAGAGTCTCGTGGCATAGGCTGCCACTGGTGAAGTTAATAAAACTCCTTAGCAACTTGAATCAAGAGAGTTCAAATACTCACTAGTTGGAAGGCTCAGTATCTGCGGTGNGTCCAAACAGGATGCTCACTTAGCACTTCTCAGAAACTTAGTTCAAAACAAGTTTTTTTCTGAGATGTTGGGTGTTATAGAGGGGTTTGAGTCTTGAGTTTGGGGTGAGATCTCAGGCCAATGTAAAAGTTATTGAGTCTTGAGTTTGGAGTGAGATCTCAGGCCAATGTAAAGGTTATTGAGTCTTGAGTTTGGGGTGAGATCTCAGGCCAGTGTAAAGGTTATTGAATAATTTATTAATATATACAAAGAGAACTTCCCCCCAAACTTATGTGCAGCTAACCCACACAAAATTCTTTGATATGGTTGGTAAAACTATTTTACATAATGTCTACAGCAGAATTAAGCAACCTGGTAGAGGTTTAGAAACGGAGAGTCTCGTGGCATAGGCTGCCACTGGTGAAGTTAATAAAACTCCTTAGCAACTTGAATCAAGAGAGTTCAAATACTCACTAGTTGGAAGGCTCAGTATCTGCGGTGCCAAAATATATATAGCGAAAGCCACGTGGTTGATTTCACATGGAGCTGATAGTTCAATTCGAATTGGGGCACACCGTCTGAGAAGGTTCCACAGGCACAATTGGGCTGATGCAGCGGGCTGGAGCAGTGGCCGGCTGGGAACGCCTCGTTCGATCATCCACTGGATCGGTGCGAAGTGTTGTGGAGCAAAGGAGCACATAAAGCCAACAGAGGTAGTGACCCCAGGCAGCAGGCAGGCAGGGAGAGGTGAGCGGAGAGAGAGGCAAGAGCATCTTGTTTACCTGCATTGCCCTACTTATCGGATGTGGGCCGAGATTGTTGGTCCTTTGGCCACGATATCATCCAATAGGCAGTCAGCCAAAACACACCAAATTAGGAAGGGCCCACAGGTCTGGTTCCCCCAGATATGGGAAGAGCATGGGCCTTGCGCCTGGTGGGCCATAAGCTAAGTGCTTGGGCTTATGCAGCCACGTTATACAACTTGGACCCTGGTGTGATGGTTTGGGTGTTCCCCACCCCCCACACTTTAGAAATCACCCAGACTAGACTCAGCCAGCTCTGGAAATTTGAATGAATCTTATATTTACAGCTGGCACAATATACAAGCAGAGATTTACAGTATATACAGATATAGACAGAAATAGACAAGGTAAAAAGGTAATACAGACACAACTCCCCTCCCAGAAACCTGAGTCCCCAGGAGGGGCTCTCAACCACCCCCTCACCTTCCCCCTACCCCTCTCAACCTTACCCCAGTCCCAAGGAAAAATGGAGGTTCGGCCAAGAGGATTAAGAAGCAAAGGTGAAATCAGCAAAGCAAATGGAGGGTGAGGTTAGAAAGCAAGATGGAGTTCAGCCAGCAGACAGAGCTCCCCAGCAGGCTGAGAGAACAGCCCAGCACGAAATGCCCAAGCAAACTGCAGAGCAAAGTGACTTTATCTAATGTTTTGCTTTTCCTTTCTACACATCTCAGCAAGACTGTGAGCAAAGTAGACCTCACCATTGTTTTCATTTCTCAGCCTATGATCTAATTCTTCTCACCAAAACATTCTAGGAAGGCTCAAACTAGCACACCTGGGCAGGCCAGACTTTGTGGCACCAGGCCTATTGTGCCCCTTTTGTCTGTTTAATATGTTTACCTCTGGTTTGGGCAGAAAAACATGTCCAGGCAAGGCAAGGCATAAATAAGCCTATTTGGGGGCCTACAGGCCCTCCACCACATTGGGACATATTGTTTATCTCAGTCCCTGACACTTGGAAGAATCTAGGTAAATACTATGTATAGTATAGTGCATATTTATATCAAGACACAAGGAAAGATCTTGTCAAAATAGAGAAATGTATAGCTGCAATCATGAAATATCAATATTTTTAGTAATATTCCTGACTAATATATATATATATTAGATATGTATTTAAGTACCTTAGTCTTAGGGAAGCTGAAAGTGGGATTAACTGAAAAAAAACCAAAACAAACCCCTGAAATGCAGTGTGCACATGCAACCCAGACAGCGACCGTGTGCTGGGCTGCATCAAGAGCAGTGTGGGCAGCAGGGCAAGGGAGGTGATTCTCCCCCTTTACTCTGCTCTCCTCAGACCCCACCTGCAGTACTGTGTGCAGTTCTGGAGCCCCCAACACAAGAAGGACATGGAACTGCTGGAGCGAGTCCAGAGGAGAGCCACGAAGATGGTCAGAGGGCTGCAGCAGCTCTGCTATGAGGACAGGCTGAGAGAGTTGGGGCTGTTCAGCCTGGAGAAGAGAAGGCTTCGAGGAGACCTTAGAGTGGCTTTCCAGTATCTGAAGGGAGCCTACAGGAAGGCTGGGGAGGGACTATTGACAAGGTCTGGTAATGCCAGGATGAGGGGGAGTGGGTTTAAACTGGCAGAGGGGAGATTTAGACTGGATGTTAGGAGGAAGTTCTGTACAGTGAGGGTGGTGAGACACTGGAATAGGTTGCCCAGGGAGGTTGTGGATGCTTCCTCCCTGGAGGCATTTAAGGCCAGGCTGGATGAGGCCTTGAGCAGCCTGCTCTAGTGGGAGGTGTCCCTGCCTATGGCAGGGGGTTGGAGCTGGATGATCCTTGAGGTCCCTTCCAACCTAAACCATTCTATGATTCTATGATAAAAACCCTCACACAACAGCAAACAAAGGAAGCCCCACCAAAGCCCACAAAAACTCTCCAAACCCAAACCACAGGCTCTTACTAATCCTAAAAGACTGGTGAGAGAGTGAGATTTTCTTTTTAAATCTTTCATGCATCTGGAGTCTGGGTAGGAATTGTACATGTTTGTGGTTCTTTGGCCCTGGCTGGGGGCCAAATGCCCATCAAAGCCACTCTACCACTCCCTTTCTTAGATGGGCAGGGGAGAGGGGAAAATATAACAAAAGCTGTTATAAGATATAGGTAATTTAACAATTATGATAAGGCCAAGTGAAGAATGTCTGTGCAAGGGAAAGCAGAGAGCTGTTATTCTCTGCTTCCCATCAGCAGATGGTGGTCATTCTGGGGAAGCAGGGCTTCTACGCTTAGTGGCTCCTCTGGAGGACAGATGCCATGGACAAATATCCTCCTAGATTCTTTCTGTCACTTCATTCTCATATCTGAGTTGACATCATATGGCATGGAATAACCCTTTGGCCAGTTTGGGTCAACTGACTTGGCTGTGTCCCCTCCCGAGATCTTGCCCACCTCTCAGCATAGTCTTGGGATGGGGAAATGCTGGAAAAACACAGCCTGGATACTTGCTCAGCAGTAGCCAAAACACTGCAGTATTATCAGCTACAGCTGCAAAACACAGCACTAGAAGGATGATTTGAGGAGAATTAACTCCAGCTCAGCCAAACCAAATAAAATGTTGTAATGTAGACATGCTTTTGAGCTCTGTATCTATATTTAGTGTCAGTAGAGAACAAATCAGTAATTTTAGGTCACATTTGATCTTTAGCTTTAGACTCTAAAATAAGTCAAATGACTCATTGTCTAAAGTGCTTATTTTTTCCTGTTGACTAAATGTAGACATCTGCAATATAGAATTGAAAGAACTAGATGTGACAAATTTACTGATAAGGTCTTTGAGAAAGGAGTGAATAAAACCTTTTCTAGTGTGTGAGGAACCACAGAATCGTAACTGTGGGAGCAGGCTGTTATTGTAAGGCAAACACAGGTCTTTACCTGGAAAAAAAAAAAACAACATCTTTCTAACATAGCAACAGAACACTACTTGTCCCTGGAGTTTGGCTACTTATACTGCAAAAGTGTTCAAATCATGTCCAGAAACAGTTGCTCAAATTCAAAAACTCCTGCAGATAGCATGGTAGGGTATTGGCCAGGGGCAGTTACAACTAGCAGTGGAAAGGGAACACACAGTTTGAAAGCTAAAACAGATTAATGAAGTGCACACAATTGGTCACAGTGACAGAAAACTGTTTGTCTAATCATATGTTGCAGCTACATAGGCAGATACAGTCCCTAACCTGCCAAACTTTAATGTACACAGGCAACTATTTTTTTTCTTATAAGTCATTTTCCATTTTAGCATACCATGTAAAGAGCTACACACCACCAACTCTTTGGATGGTACAACATTAACCTTTACAGTACTGCTTCACATGTGGTCACCTTTATTCAGAATATTCATATGACATCTGCACTCTTTACTATTGTTCTGCAAGGACACACATTATGCCTATATGTGTAGTTTGAGGGAGGGTTTATAATAAACACATATATAGTTTTTTAACTTTATAGCATCACTAATCATTCAGCTTTGTCGTTTACTTTTGACTAATTGTATGATGAACACCTTCTAATTATAAAGGAACCAGTATTTTTATTAAGCTTCTTTCATAGAATCATAGAATCAACCAGGTTGGAAGAGACCTCCAAGATCATCCAGTCCAACCTAGCACCCAGCCCTAGCCAGTCAACCAGACCATGGCACTAAGTGCCTTATCCAGGCTTTTCTTGAACATCTCCAGGGATGTTGACTCCAGCACCTCCCTGGGCAGCCCATTCCAATGCCAATCACCCTCTCTGGCAAGAACTTCCTCCTAACATTCAGCCTATACCTACCCCTGGCACAACTTAAGACCATGTCTGCCTTTCAATATAAAACAGAATCCTAAGTATTTTCTACTAAAAATATTGTATTGAAGTGAAACATACTAAAATTAACAGCTATTATTCATTGCATTGGCTGTTAAAATGCTCCAATCTTAGAGCTTTGTGAAGATAAATAAAAATAAGTTCAACTTTGTGGGCTTTCTGCAAGCTGTCAGGGAAAACTAACAGCTGTCTTACACATGCTACAATAACTCTGGTTTTTATATTACATCAAATTATGCCATATGCCCCATTAGAGAAGTGTGTGGAAGGGACATTAAAATATTGTCAGATCTTTCTTCACAGAAACATAAATATGTAACCATTTCTACCATTTAGAAAGCTTGAGGCTTAAATTTCTTACATTAAAGATATTTATATATTCAGGACTTGTTTTAATGTTTCAGTTAAAGCATCTATATTAGTAGCTTTTCCTTTTTTTTTTCCACAGCTGTTGCAGACAGAAACCTGAACCAGCATGCATTGTAATCATAGGAAATATCACACCAGAAAAGAAGTATCTGGCAAAGTATAAACTGAGATCGCAGTCCCTCATGATGAAGCCTCGGATGCTAATATATTTGTCTCTCCTGTTTCTTTAGAACTAGATGTAATGAAATAAATATTTTCTATAATATTCAAGAATGTGAAATTAATGAACTTAATCATAGAATCAAACAGGTTGGAAGAGACCTCCAAGATCATCCAGTCCAACCTAGCACCCAGCCCTGTCCAGTCATCTAGACCATGGCAGTAAATGCCTCATCCAGTCTATTCTTGAACACCTCCAGGGATGGGGACTCCACCACCTCCCTGGGCAGCCCATTCCAATTGTAGTGGAAGGTCCAAATTATACCTAGAATACACATTCTTTCAGTCTGTCCTCATAGCAGAGCTGCTGCAGCCCTCTGACCATCTTCGTGGCTCTCCTCTGGACTCGCTCCAGCAGTTCCATGCCCTTCTTGTAATGAAGGCTCCAGAACTGGATCTATGATTTACTAAATTATTTACTACTGTATCTAAATTGGATGATTCAATCAACCTGTGCATGTGTTTCAAACAGTCCAAATTAATCTGGCTCTCAAACACCATGAGGTATTGGTTAAAATACCAGCCATTAGAGCTAGCATGAAAGCCTTAAAAAAAGAATACAGGCGTCCTTACATCTCTTCTGTAACCTGCAGTGCTGCATTGGATGGACCTTCAATTCTGGCCAAGGACATGAGACATATCCTGCCCCTCTCTGGCTTTTTGATTGTTAGAGCTTTGATAGCATGTTTTTCAGAAGAAAACAACTCTATTCATCATTTCTAGTATTTGAAAAATGCAAATGGATTCTTCTCATAGTAATTTGTAGGAGAGAAAAGAAATTAATAAATAAATTTGTGCTGAAACTACTTTTGTTCATGTTATCTTCCTCTGTGGTTGCTTTTTGTGGGTTTCTTGCTAGGTTTGTTGGGGTTTTTTTGAGAGAGGAGGTGCAGAAGGGAGAAGTTGTGAATATTTCCATTAAATGTCATGTCCAGAAATAGAAGATAATTAATATCCCATGTGATGACTGAAGGCAAAAGAGAAGTGTGGCCAGCAGGGCAAGGGAGGGGATTCTCCCCCTTTACTCTGCTCTCCTCAGACCCCACCTGGAGTACTGTGTGCAGTTCTGGAGCCCCCAACACAAGAAGGACATGGAACTGCTGGAGCCAGTCCAGAGGAGAGCCATGAAGAGGATCAGAGGGCTGCAGCAGCTCTGCTATGAGGACAGGCTGAGAGAGTTGGGGCTCTTCAGCCTGGAGAAGAGAGGGCTTCGAGGAGACCTTAGAGTGGCTTTCCAGTATTTGAAGGGAGCCTACAGGAAGGCTGGGGAGGGACTATTGACAAGGTCTGGGAATGTCAGGACGAGGGGGAATGGGTTTAAGCTGGCAGAGGGGAAATTTAGACTGGATGTTAGGAGGAAGTTCTTTACAGTGAGGGTGGTGAGACACTGGCACAGGTTGCCCAGGGAGGTTGTGGCTGCTTCCTCCCTGGAGGTGTTTAAGGCCAGGCTGGATGAGGCCTTGAGCAACCTGCTCTAGTGGGAGGTGTCCCTGCCTATGGCAGGGGGTTGGAGCTGGATGATCCTTGAGGTCCCTTCCAACCTAAACCATTCTATGATTCTATGACTTGGGTTTGTATTTACAACATTGCTCTCTTAAATTTTATGTAGCTTTTGTTTTCTTAAAATATATATAGTATCCAGATACTGGAATGTAAACAATTAAAATTACCCTAAAACAACTCATACCTGCATATTCCCTCAACCATGTTCAATAGAGGTTAAATGAAACTGCTTAAAAATACGCCAGTGGCTAAGTGTCTGAATATCTCTCATAAGACTGAAGAATCTGATACATATCTTTAGGGAAACCAGCATCTGGCTGAATCACCATCCTACAGACAGGTGGTTTACCCTAATGGGCCTCAAGTGGCATGATATTCCTGTGATAAGACCAAAGAGTTGTGGTTTTGTTTTAATTTGGGTATTCTAGCAGCTGAAACTTGCAAACAACAGACAGCTCATCTTGACACTTTAATTTAGGGATCGCATTCTACCCTTGGTTTCTGTAATCTTACCCTGCTTTTTCCCCAAATCTCATTCACTCTTATGTGTTCAGAAGTATTTTATATTATTAATGCACTTGTATTCAAAGTAACCCCCAGATAATCTTGTAATTAACTTGTCCAATATCATTTGGCTTCAACAATTAGATACATGACCAACTCTAAAGATTAAAGTAGAGCTTCAGGTGAGTGCTTCTGAAAATTAAATTGGTTGGTAGTCTCTTCATCTTAGCCTGACCCTCTGTGTCAGCCTGACATCCCACATGGAGGTGGTATTGAGAAGTAATAATTGTAAACACAAAGTAAATCATACTCACAAAGTAGCTGTAGCTCTTCTTATTTTCTAACATAAGCAGAATTGCCAACTGAAGCAAACAATTGGTTACTTTCATGCAAACAAGATTTCCCAAACCAGTTTCATCTAAATCCTTTGATAAAATACTTTTCACTGGGACAGTCAGACCCTGATCTATCATGACAAAGCATTTCCTGGAGATTTTTAGTGAAGTCTAATCAGCTTTCATCACTTGGATACAAAAGAAATTTCATGAACATGAGGGAAAATAACATAGCATAAAACGTGTCAAAACTGAATAATCAGGTCTTGTTTGTTTCATTGAGATGGGAAGCAATATTTAATGTGCTGTACCTTGGTGGCACTTGAACATACTCCTTTTATCTGAAACTACACTTGGGATTTAAAGTTAACCATAAACAATATTCTTTTCTTTATTCTCTAAGTGGCATCTTATTAGTTGAAAGCCTGCTGCCATATGGTGAAGTAATATCATCTGGGAGAAAAGTCATTTGAAGTAAGCTTCTAAAGTAAGATCTTTCAGAAGAAAAGTTTATGTGATTTTCAGTGACAAGTACTGGTATTTGAGTTTGCCATTTAGCTTTAAACAAAACCAAAACCAACCCAACCAACCAACCAACCAAACAAACAAAAAAAGCAAACCAACAACAACCAAAACTAAAAGCAAAAACTAACAAAGAAACAAAGAACCCTCCCCCCCCAAAAAAAAACAACAACCAAACAACACACCAACATTATTGTGTACAAGAAAAAATGAATACAAAAATAAAGCCAAGGAATAAGCGTGTCTTTTTCATCATGTCTCTTCTTGATTTTCCTCTTCTTCTGTTTCCTATTTTCCATCTAGAGCTGGGCAATAGCTTGCTTCAGGATACAGTTTAGTCTTCCTGGAAGCTGGCTTATGGTTGGACTAGATGACCTTCAAGGTCTTTCGCAACCTTAATGATTTTAAGGATGTTACGATTCCACCTTGTCCACATCTTGCCAGCATCTCTGTAAGAGTTTGAGAAGTGTGTAGACATGGTGCTTCAGGACACAGTTTAGTGGTGATGCTGGTTGACTTTGTGTTGGAGTGGATGATGCTAAAGGTCTTTTCCAACCTTCATGATTGGAATGACTCTTAATGACGCTATGCTTCTGCATCATCCCCTTCTTTCTCTTCAGTGTTGTGCCCTTTATGCTCTGCGTCATGGTCTCTTGCGTGGTGGCCTTCTTCTTCTTTCCTGTTTTCTTCTTTGAGAGAGGAAAGGGTGGGCTTGGGGAGGAGATGGTGGATTTGAGGAGCAAGTTGTGGGATTGGGGAGAGGGCTTGTGGTAGGGCATGGGTGGGAATGGGGAAAGGATTTTGGGATTTGGTGAGCACATGGAAACGACACAGAGGATGAAGCTGGTGATGAAGTAGAAGAGCACAGCGCACAAGGGCGGCATTGGAAAGAAGAAGTGTGAGAGACTGTTGAGGCTTTTTAATAAGCTGCCCAGAGAGGTGGTGGAGTCACCATGCCTGGGGGAGTTGAAGAAGCATGTGGATGTTGCACTTCAGGATATAGTTTAGTCTTCCTGGTAGCAGGGTGACAGTTGGACTCGATGACCTTCAAGGTCTTTTCCAAACTTCTTGATTTGAATGAATGATTTTGAATGATTTGAAAAGTTGAAGTATACTGATTTATAGTGTCACACATTGCATTGGTTTGGAAGAGAGCCTCAAAAGTCATCTTGTCTGACCCCTCTTCAGTGAGCAGGGGCACCTTGGAGTAGGTCAGTCTGCCACAGGGCTGCATCAAGTCTGACCCTGAATGTCTCCAAGGACAAAGCCTCAAACACATCCCTGGGCAAACTGTTCCAGTATTTCAGCGCTCATCGTAAAGAATTTCTTTATGTCTAACCTAAACGCACCCTGCTCCAATTTAAAACCCCTCATCCCATCACTGATAAAGTTCTTCCCCCTTCCATTCCAGAAATGTTGTATTAGAATGTGTCCTTCTTTAAGGCAGTCTGCTCTAACAGCCAAGCTCCACAGACGTAGAGCAGGAGCAAAAGTAACACAAAAACCCTTGTAGGTTGAGATAAGGAGAGCTTAATGAAATGCAGTATCATACAATACAGTGCGAATGAACAAACAAGCTAAGCTGGTCAAAGCAATGAGCAAATAAGCCAGCAAGAGGAAAAGGGCAATGTTCAAGCCACCAGCCAGCAAAATGGAAGAGGACCCAAACCCTAAGCTGTAACCCGAAGAGGGCTCCAGAAACAGGAAGTGTCACAGGTCACAGTGTGAACTCCAAGCACCATCATCCTTTGCTCTGGCCAGTAGTTTACTTATAAACTGGAAGAATGTGAGTATGTGTGATGGTTTGAAGCTAGTACCCTAGCCAAATTCTTAATTATAAACAAGAATAGGAACTTTCTGAGAGTCTTTGAGTAAAAGCTAAATTAAATAAGGGATTTAATACAGAAGAGTAAAAATAGATCAGTCTATATAATTTCATTGGGTTGTTGGTTAGGATAAAATTTGCTGCACAAACTATTCTTTCCCCTTTTTCTTCTTTGCTCTGGCTGCTGCTGACTGGTGATTTTTCATAGTTGAGATTCCTGTTATGGATAAGTAGCAGCAGGGCTTTCTCTCCATTTCCTCTCTTTTCCCTTGCAAGAGAAGGTGGAAGGTGGGAGTGAGGCAGTAGTGGACAGAGAGAGATTTGCTTTTTTACCCCTTGTCCAGTGGGATGAGAATCAGCACAGAAGGATCTTTGTATTGTTTCTGAATTGTAAATATATGTAAATATATTTTGAACCTATTCATTGTGCTTTATACTTCTAGATTTTAGCTTACTTTTGTAAATACAACTCTGAGTTATCAGTTTGTTTGTTTGTTTGCTGTTTATTCTTGGAGGGGGGGGTAAATTTGAATCTTTAGGGGTCCAAATCTAACCCACAACAGTATGACATCAAATACTCATCAGTATATTCAACAGGCTTTCAAACTGGTTGCAAGAAACCTCCAAGATTATCCAGTCCAACCTAGCACCCAGCCCTAGCCAGTCAACCAGACCATGGCACTAAGTGCCTCAGCCAGGCTTTGCTTGAACACCTCCAGGGACGGTGACTCCACCACCTCCCTGGGCAGCCCATTCCAATGCCAATCACTCTCTCTGCCAACAACTTCCTCCTAACATCCAGCCTATACTTCCCCCAGCACAACTTGAGACTGTGTCCCCTTGTTCTGTTGCTGGTTGCCTGGGAGAAGAGACCAACCCCCACCTGGCTACAGCCTCCCTTCAGGTAGTTGTAGGCAACGATGAGGTCACCCCTGAGCCTCCTCTTCTCCAGGCTAAACCCCAGCTCTCACAGCCTCTCCTCATAGAGCTTGTGTTCCAAGCCTCTCACCAGCTTTGTCACCCTTCTCTGGACATGTTCCAGTATCTCAACATCTCCCTTGAATTGAGGAGTCTTAATTATAAGGGTACTAAAGATGTTCATTGGATAGGGCTGGGTGATAGTTTGAACCGGATGATCTTGGAGGTCTCTTCCAACCTGATTGATTCTAGGTTTCTATGATTCTGTGTCCTTTTCTGTGATCTTAATTGGACCAGTTCTTTCTCTCTAATGAAGAAAAAAAAGAAAACAAACCACTTTAATTTCTCTCCCTGTGTGAGGCTGTTTCACTTAATAAACCAAAATATATACCATGTGTGTATCTCTGTGTGTGTACAATCTGCTGATCCATTTGGATTTGTAAGGATTTTTTCATGTGTATGCTTTATACTTCTACATTTATTTTAGCTAAGTCCTTAATCCTCTCCTTTAGGTAAGAACTTGATGATTAATTACCTTCACCTCAAATAGCACAGTCAGTTCAATAAGTGTAGGGGGAAAAAGAAAATGTTCTTGCAACCAAGAAGGCAAGAACAGAGGAGTTTTGTAATTTTGATGTAGCGGTGATCAAATGCATAGCAAACTGCCCTTAGGTAGTTCTTGGTTCTGTTTCTGTTTTGTTTCCTTGAATTATCCTGTTTCCACAAAGGAAGAACAATGGACACATTTTATCCCTGGCTTGGTGAATTTTTATGATTTTTCATCTCACTTCTTTACACAATATTACAATCTGCCAAGGAAAAATGCAGATATCTAAGTCCCACATGCTGCAATTAGTTATCCATCAGTGTGCTAGTTTGAGCCTAGCTGGGATATTTTGGTGAGAATTAGATTATAGGCTGTGAAAAGGAAACAGTCGTGATGTCTGCTGCACTCGTAGGCTTGCTGAGATGGATTAAAACAAGAACACAAATATAGATAACACAGCTGCTCTGTCTTTGGGGCTGCACTTCTCTCTCTCTAACCTGACGTTTGTGTGACTAATACTTCTGCTTCCTAACCCCCCTGACCAACTCTCACTTTGAACATAAGGCAAAGTTTGTAATAACGTAGAGAGGTGGAAAGGAGGTGGAAGGGTCATTGGGAGCCCTTCCTGGAAACTCTGGTTTCTGGGAGGGCTGTTGTGTTTGTTTCTGTATTACTTTTAAACTTATATATTACTGACTATAGCTGTAGACATTGTAAATATCTGCTTGTATATTGTGCTAAGCTGTAAGTGTAAAGCTTCATTCAATTTCACAGTATCACAGTATCACAGTATCACCAAGGTAGGAAGAGACCTCATAGATCATCAAGTCCAACCTGTTACCACAGAGCTCAAGACTAGACCATGGCACCAAGTGCCAAGTCCAATCCTGCCTTGAACAGCTTGGCTGAGTCTAGTCTGGGTGATTTTCTTAAGTGTGGGGAGGCAGGTAACACCCAAACCATCACAATCAGATGGTTCAACCCAATAACAACCTCATTCTTTCATAAGGAGTGGCTAGTCACAACAGGGTGAAAAGTCCCTGCTGTTCTGCAGTTGTATGAAATAGAGTGGCGTTATCAGAGACTCTGAAACAAGACAGGCTTCGAAATTACACCACCAATCTTCATTCATGCAGTTCCTCCAGCATCCTATTTTTTTTTTCTCATGAGTAGCTATTAGCTTTTTTTCCCACAATCACCCTCATAGATCTTTACTGATAGAAGAGATCTTTGGTTATCAGTAATACTCTTTATGCTAGCAATCTTTTTCTCTCAGCTGGGGCTATGTATTTTAAGCAAACTGTCAGATAAAATGTATAAAATACAGAAAATACAATCAATAAAAACTGCAATAAGCAGCAATACAAGAAACCTATGTGAAACACTGAAAGAAAAGACTGTTTTTTAGTTTCAGGACCTGAATATTTATCTCTCCATTTCATTTATATGATAAAAATTAAGTCTCTTATTTACCAGTCGTGTTTTGATTACCATTATGTGAATTCTAGGTAAAGATTAATAATTATTTATGGGAATTAAAATAGATTTTTGATGACAGAATGGTCCAGTGACTTATTTGGCTGTTGTGAAAAAACATTGTAAGTTTTCTGCTCTCATATTTAATTGGAGAAGGAAATCATTTTATCATCAGGGAAATCTGTTGTATTTTTGTAAGTCTGGCTAATAAAACTCTCACCAATGCATGTAGCATGGAGACTAAACAGGAAGAGTTAGAAGTCCAGGTGTGCTCAGGAGATTATGATCTGGTGGCAATTACAGAGACCTGGTGGGATAGCTCACATGAGTGGAATGTGATCATGGATGGCTATGTCCTCTTTAGGAAAGACAGGTCAACAAACTGAGGTGATCGAGTTGCTCTCCATGTGAAGAAGCAACTAGAATGCTGTGCCCAGGGGAGTACGAGGAGCAAGTAGAGTTTGTGAGTATGACTCAAGGGGCAGGCTATCAGAGCTGATACAGTTGTGAGTGTTTATTACAGATGACCTGGTTAGGATGAGGAAGTTGATGAGGCCTTCTACAGACAGCTGGTAGCTGCCTCGCAATCACAGGCCC
The DNA here is from genome assembly GCA_013400475.1 of Tricholaema leucomelas. Classification (NCBI taxonomy): domain Eukaryota; kingdom Metazoa; phylum Chordata; class Aves; order Piciformes; family Lybiidae; genus Tricholaema lacrymosa; species Tricholaema leucomelas. The sequence goes on along the minus strand of WAAF01018887.1, from coordinate 19,924 downwards.
TAGTTTTCATGGGGGATTTTAATTACCCAGACATTCGCTGGAAGGCCCACTCAGCTAGTCAGCCACAGCCCAGGAGGTTCCTCCAGTGCATCAATGATATCTTCTTAATGCAAATGGTGGAGGAGCCAACTAGGAGAGGAGTGCTGCTGGACCTGATACTCGCCAACAAGGAGAGATCTGCAGAGATCATGAGATGGTGGAGTTCAGGATCCTGAGTGGTAGGAACAGAATATCTAGCAGGATCACAACTCTGGATTTCAGAAGGGCCAACTTTGGCCTCTTCAATTACTAAGGAAAATAGCAAGGGACAGAGTACTACAAGGCAAAGAGGGCCATGATAGCTGGTTAATAGTCAAGAAATACTTGTTCCAAGCTCAGGATCAGAGCATGTCATGAGCAGGAAATCAAGAAGGGGACTCAGGAGATCTGCGTGGTTAAGTAGGGACCTGCTGAACAAAATCAAGTGGAAGAAGAAAGTCCACATATTATGGAAGGAGGGACTGGCCACCTGGGAGAAGTACAAGACAGTTGCCAGAGGATGTAGGGAGGCCACTAGGAAGACTAAGGTTTACTTGGATTTCAATCTTGCAAGGCAGGCTAAGACAACAAAAAGGGCTTCTTCAACCACATTGCAGAAAGAACCAACACTAGAGGCAATATAGGCCCACTGCTGCATGGGATGGGTGCCTTGGTGACAGAAGGTGCAGATAAGGCAGAGTTGCTGAATGCCTTCTTTGTCTTTTTCTATAGTCAGGAACCTCACACCCTTGAGATCATGGAGGAAGACAAGATTAAGGGTGATAGAACACTGGAACAGGCTGACCAGGGAGGTTGTGTAGTCTCCTTCTCTGCAGATACTCAAGAACCATTTAGATGCATTCCAGTGTGATCTACTCTGGGTGATCCTTCTCTGGCAGGGGGGGCTGGACCAGATGATCGTTCCAGCCCCTGACATTCTATGATTCTATGACAACATCAGATCACAAAAAGTGGCAAAGATGCTTCTGAAGTTATTGAAAATACACATACTGTGATATAGGTTTTACCTTAAAAGTGTAAGATCCTAGCATTCTGAAAGTGTCACTTGACTAAGAGCATGATAGAAGTGTAAATCAGATCATTACATCATAATGGAAAAAACAATGGAAATTATAATTAAGTCCTTATATTAACATAGGGCTCACATTTCTTACATAGAATCATAGAATCAACCAGGTTGGAAGAGACCTCCAAGATCATCCAGTCCAACCTATCTCCCAGCCCTATCCAATCATCTAAACCATGGCACTAAATGGCTCATCCAATCTTTTCTTGAACACCTCCAGGGATGCCCTACAGGAAAAAAAAAACCACCTTTTTCTTATTAAGAAATAATTTATACTTCTTGGTTTCCACCACTAAAAGGAAGCTGCTAAGTATGTTGCTATTTTGTAAATTAGGACCCAACAGAAATATTTTTTGGAGTAATCAAAGTCTTTTTAATTGGCTTTCTCCAGTCTGACAGGGCTTTCTTAAAGCTCTTTTTAGGGAATGCAATTTGATGGTGAAAAAAAAAAAGAAGGATGAAAGGTTTAAAATCATTTGTTACTTGCTGTGAAATATCAACAAAATACTCACATGTGCTGAAATAATAAGAAAACATTATCATTTTGCAGTATTTCATTTTCCCTTTTAGAGTTGTTGTTTCCTCTTCCTCTTAAAACTAAGCCTTTAGGGAGAAGTTTCTAAGTGAGCTATGAAATATATTTGTTTACCTCACGTTTGCAGAGGAATAAAGGAGTGCATTGTAACTCAGCTCACATACAGCAATTTGTGAATCCAAATCCCTAGACAACATTTACCATTCCTTCCCTTCTTAAATAGACAGCAGAACAAAGAATTCTATTTAGTTAGGTAGAGTGGTTCAGTCTTGACTGAAATTTAACAGTTTGACATAGGTTAGTGTCCTGGAGTCCTGGATACCCCAAAATTCCTCTCCCTCCATGGTTTGAATGGGAGAAGAAAGGCACAAAAAACCTGTCCACTCCCCTGCCCTGCAGGCTTGAAGCGAGGGGAGCAAAGGACCCTTCCAGCATGAGGGGTGACCCATGCAGGTGCTTGTGCTGGAATCGGGCTGGTGATCGGTGCCTAGGAAGTGGTAACTCAACTCTTTGTCTAGGAAAGGTATAAATATTGGGGTACTTCCCACCTTAGAGTTCTCCCTTGCCTGGATAGTTACTGCAGAGTCCCCCAGCGCTGCAAAGGACAAGCTCCTGAGGGACCAGATCGTCCCTCCTTAGGACAGCTCCCTACTGTAAGCATCCTTGGTGCAAGCTTAATAGGCCTAATGAGCCTGGGATGTCTTTTGAGAGAGAGAGAGCTGACAAGTATCTGGACTGTCCTTTCTCTCAGACAGCCTAACTCACCTGTGAGTAGTAAACTTTCTGCTCAGCCTGATGACACTGGGAAAGCTGTGTTTATTAGCTCAGTCTTTTCCATTTCCTGACTTCTAAAATAGCCAAATTTATCTTTAGCATCCTTTATAAGATCTTCTCAATGAAACTGAGTTTGCCGATTAAACTAAATTGATTTCTGTATATAGTTTTGGAGATGGGTTTCAGGAAAATAAAAGAGTTCTATTTTTAAATGTATTCCTGACTTGGCCACGTTAATTCCCTGCCTCTATAACAGTTAATACTCCCTAAACAGTAGACACATGGAGAGTTATACATCAAGAATTCATATCCATGATTAATTCTTTAATATTTCAAATGGTAATAGCTATGATGTGCCACATGTTAGTGGGGATGAGTACAGACCATGTGCAAAATTGTAAAAAGAAAATCTATCAACATACAGGTGGCATTTTCCTCCAGATGGCTGAATTATCATAGAATCATAGAATCAACCAGGTTGGAAGAGATCTCCAAGATCATCCAGTCCAACCTAGCACCCAGCCCTATCCAGTCAACTAGACCATGGCACTAAGTGCCTCATCCAGTCTTTCTTGAGCACCTCCAGGGATGGTGACTCCTGGTTCTGTGCTATGTGCAGGGCCATCTCAACCTCTTGCTTAAAGAAAAAGTGAATTCATCTTGCTTAAAGAAGAAGTAAAATTCATCTTGCTTAAAGAAGAAGTAAAATATTCTTTGTTGTTGTTTTCCTTAAGCTTGTTTGTGATACTTGTCTTTGGACAGAAAGAATCACTTTATGGAAATGGAAGTGCTTTCTATGGTCTAAGGAGGATTCCTAGCTTTGCATCCAGATGAATGCGAGTCCCAAAAGTCAGGAAAATTCTTTTTTCTTGTCTGTGAACTGAGAGACAGTATGAAAACTGGCAATTCTTGAAAATAAACTGCTGGTGATTTTACCTTTACTGTAAAAAAATTTAAATCCATCATTGCATTTGACTAATTTAAATCTTGAAACAAATCACAAGATCACAGGATGCCAGGGCTTGGAAGGGACCCAAATTGATCATCGAGCCCAACCCCCCTGCCAGAGCAGGATCATACAATCTAGCATAAGTCACACAGGAACACATCCAGACAGGCCTTGAAAGTCTGTGAAATGATGAGCAATGTGATGGTTTGGGTGTTACCTGCCACCCCACACTTAAGAAAATCACCCAGACTAGACTCAAATTAAAGAACAAAGCTATATTTACAGATTAGTGCAATATCCAAGCAGGTATTTACAATACAATACAAGAGGGCCAATGGCATCCTGGCCTGCATCAGGAATGGTGTGGCCAACAGGAGCAGGGAAGTAATTCTGCCCCTGTACTCTGCACTGGTTAGACCACACCTTGAGTACTGTGTCCAGTTCTGCGCCCCCCAGTTTGAGAGGGACATTGAGATGCTTGAGCGTGTCCAGAGAAGGGCAATGAGGCTGGTGAGAGGCCTCGAGCACAGCCCTACGAGGAGAGGCTGAGGGAGCTGGGATTGTTTAGCCTGGAGAAGAGGAGGCTCAGGGCAGACCTTATTGCTGTCTACAACTACCTGAGGGGTGGTTGTGGCCAGGAGGAGGTTGCTCTCTTCTCTCAGGCGGCCAGCACCAGAACAAGAGGACACAGCCTCAAGCTACACCAGGGGAAATTTAGGCTTGAGGTGAGGAGAAAGTTCTTCACTGAGAGAGTCATTGGCTACTGGAATGGGCTGCCCAGGGAGGTGGTGGAGTCGCCGTCCCTGGAGCTGTTCAAGGCAGGATTGGACGTGGCACTTGGTGCCATGGTCTAGCCTTGAGCCCTGTGGTAACAGGTTGGACTTGATGATCTGTGAGGTCTCTTCCAACCTTGGTGATACTGTGAGACTGTGATATTGTGATACTGTGATACTATGTTTATGTTCTTGTTTGTATACATCTCAGCAAACCTGTGAGTGCAGTAGACATCACCATTGTTTCCTTTTCACAGCCTATCATCTAACTCCTCTCACTAAACTATCCCAGCTAGGCTCACACTAGCACAGTAAAGATCAGAAGAGGGCTCTTTTGTTGATGCTAATCAAGCAGCCCCTTTTTATTTATTATTTAAATCAGTCTCGGAGAAATTAAACACAGGAAAAGAAGCTTTACTTGCCATGTTTTTATGACTGCTGTTGAGCAAGTCATTTGAGAGATTACTATTAAAAATATAAGCTGCATGTTATTAACATATGTAAAATAAGTTCAAGTTATTGTAGTAGAACTTATTTCTCCATGATGTTAAAGGTATGAGGTTTGGGGCTATTTCAATTAAAGTGAAACATAAACCAACAAACAAACAGAATTAATCAGCTTGACAACTACATTCCAAACTTTCTGTAAAGGCTTTTTTTGTTTTTGTTCAAGATAGTAGTTTTCATGACTTAGACAAAGCTCTTTAATCTCTACTAACCAGAGAGTTGTGCCTACCATACATCTGTCCCTATTATCAGCTCTTTTATATTGGTTATATTGCATTTTCTGTGTTATTATGATAATTTTTAGATGAATGAAGTCAACACTATGTGCTCTCTGTGCTAGTTATAGAATCATAGAATCACAGAATCAGTCAGGGTTGGAAGGGACCACAAGGATTATCTAGTTCCAGCCCCCCTGCCAGAGGCAGGGACACCTTACTCTAGATCAGGCTGGCTACAGCCTCATGCAGCCTGCCTTAAACACCTCCAGAGATGGGGCCTCAACCACCTGCCTGAGCAATCCATTCCAGGCTCTCACCACTCTCATGCTAAACAACTTCATCCTCACATCCAGTCTGAATCTCCCCATCTCCAGCCTTGCTCTACTCCCCCTAGTCTTGTCACTCCCTTTTAGCCTAAAATATCTCTCCCCAGCTTTTTTGTAGGCCCCCTTCAGATACTGGAAGGCCACAATAAGGGTCACCTTGCAGCCTCCTCTTCTGCAGACTGAACAGCCCCAACTCTTTCAGTCTGTCCTCACAGCAGAGCTGCTGCAGCCCTCTGATCATCCTCGTGACCCTTCTCTGGACACACTCCAGCATCTCCACATCCTTCTTGTAATAGGGGCTCCAGAACTGGATGCAGTACTCCAGGTGGGTTCTCAGCAGAGTGCAGCAGAGGCAGAGAATCACCTCCCTCCACCTGCTGGCCACACTTCTGCTGATGCAGCTCAGGATCTGCTTGGCCCTCTGGGTTGCATTATATATCAAACATCTCTTACCGTAAGTCAATAATTACACCATTTTCACTTTGCACTATATTGCAAGGCTCTTCAGTGGTATGTTCAAGCATACTATTAATTTTCCTTAGTGTTTCCTAATATTTGGTTTTCATTTCCAAAGAATAAAAATTGTTTCAAAGTGTCAGGAACCATTTCCAAGATGTCCCAGCTTCAGACATAGAAACTACATATTAAACTTTCATCCACAAAAAAAATCCAAACCATTTTTAAAACTAATTTCATTTTCACTGAAGTTCGGTGGAATATGACAAGACAAAATTATAATTGATTGCTTAGTTAAAATCAAATAAAGACAAACAAAAAACTCATCAGAAGTACAATATTTGGTATTCATTTCACTGAATACTCTCCTTTTGAGACAAGAGAAAATTTGATATGAAACATATCTCTTATGTTCTACTGTGGTGACACATAGATAGCTAATGCAATACTGCAATGCAATAACACTGGTCAGGCCACACTTTGAGTACTGTGTCCAGGTCTGGGCTCCTCAACTCAAGAGAGATGTTGAGGTGCTGGAACATGTCCAGAGAAGGGCAACAAAGCTGGTGAAGGGCCTGGAACACAAACCCTATGAGGAGAGGCTGAGGGAGCTGGGGGTGTTTAGCCTGGAGAAGAGGAGGCTCAGGGCAGCCCTCATTGCTGTCTACAACTACCTGAAGGGAGGTTGTAGCCAGGTGGGGTTGGTCTCTTCTGCCAGGCAACCAGCAACAGGACAAGGGGACACAGCCTCAAGTTGTGCCAGGAGAAGTATAGGATGGATGTTAGGAGGAAGTTGTTGCCAGAGAGAGTGATTGGCATTGGAATGGGCTGCCCAGGGAGGTGATGGAGTCACCGTCCCTGGGGTTGTCCAGGAAAAGCCTGGGGCACTTAGTGCCATGGTCTAGTTGATTGGATAGGGCTGGGTGCTAGGTTGGACTGGATGATCTTGGAGGTCTCTTCCAACCTGATTGATTCTATTCTATTCTATTCTATTCTATTCAATATTATCAGTAAGGATTTGGATTAGCATGCCTTAAACTGGCTCCATGGACAACTGATGCTGCAGAACCCTATGATAATCAGGCTAGAGATATCTTAAAACCTTTCCATTTCAGATTTGGTGATTAGTGAGTATAGTTCTATGAAAGAAATTTGGGGCTTTAATGGTTACTTGTTTGATATAGTAATATTAAATAGAGTGATTTCATAGAATTGTCTGACTGTGATATTATACAGTGAAAAACAATCCACGGACAGGTAAGAATTCAGAAGTAGAATCATAGAATCATAGAATGGTTTAGGTTGGGAGGGACCTCAAGGATCATCCAGCTCCAACCCCCTGCCATAGGCAGGGACACCTCCCACTAGAGCAGGTTTCTCAAGGCCTCAGTACTGATAGAAGGTTGGAATGACCTTAGAGAATGGTGTAACAAATATAAACAACTGTAAGGCTGGAGTCTGTGGTTGTCGCCCATCTCTGCTGACCTAGAATTGCCAGAGACAACATAGGTGTTGTTGAGAGAATAAGAAGAATGTCTATGCCAATTAGTGTGTAATGCTAATGTAGTCCTAACGCAAGTGGTGAGATGTCTGGCAAACATGACCTATAAGGAGCAGCTGAGGGAACTGGGATTGTTTAGTCTGGAGAAGAGGAAGCTGAGAGGGGACCTTATTGCCCTCTACAACTACCTAAAAGAAGGTTGTAGTGAGGCTGGAGCTGGTCTCTTCTCCCAAATTACTAATGATAGGACAAGAGGAAATGGCCTCAAGTTGCATCAGGAAAGGTTTAAGTTGGATGTTCAGAGGAAGTTCTTTACTGAGTGGGTGGTCAGGCACTGGAACAGGCTGCCCAGGAAGGTGGTGGAGTCGCCATCCCTGGAGGTGTTTAAAAGGAGAGTGGATGTGGCACTTGAGGCTATGGTCTAGTGGTTAAGGATGCTGGGATGAAGGTTGGATTGGATGATGCTGGTGGATGATGCTCCTTTCCACCCATAGTGATTCATAGTGATTAGATGTTGTGCTGATTTGGTTTAGTCAAGGACTTGTCAGTGTTAAACTAATGGTTGGACTCGACGATCTTGAAGGTCTTTTCCAACCTCAGAAATTCTGTGATATTGTCATTCTGTGAAATCAACATTAAGAGCAAAGCCTCTTTAAGGAATTCTTAGTATACTAATAGAGATCAGAGATAGCTATTATGTATTTCCACAGAAGAAAACATCACAGGCTGATAAAACATTTCAATATATTTTCTGATCCATCTCTAGCCAATCTTTACTCCTTTTTATTCAGTGCAAATACTTATCTCTGGCTTTTTCTTCACTCCCCATTTCTTATTACTGTACTTCTGCTACATACTTAGGTAAGACAGAAAATTAGCATTATAGGCTTCTGTAACCTTCTCTCATGACAGCTGGTGCAGAAGATAATATCTCCACTTGCTTTGGGGGGCAGGAGCTGAAGCTTCAAAGTCATTACCAAGCACCTATCAAATATTTCTGGAGGATAACAGGAATCTCTGGAAAGTCAAGCTCAGATACTTTTGCTTGTGTTTTTTGAAGCACTGTGGGTTTTTTTGTTTTTTTTTTGGTTCTGCTAATATTTTTCTGATTATTGAACACCTACCTGTAGCTGTGAATATTAAATTTAAAGATGCTTACTTCCCTGCAGCGTATGGTCTTACGCACTGGAAAGGTTCCTTCCAGGTTACAAGAAGAAAGGCACAAACACTTATAAAGTGGATAACTATTTATTTATTGTGGCATTGAAGGCACAGACCCTGAGGCTTGGTGGATGCAGAATCAATTTTATTGCCCAAGACAGCATTTTTTATACATTTCTTTGCCTTGCACTCAGTGAACGATATAGAACAAAGTGCATAATCTACAGGTAGCCTTCAACGAGAAGTGCCAGCATGACAAAGGGGCCAGCAGAGGGCTGGCAAGTCATAGAAAAGGGCCAGACAGGGGACCAACCAAAGCAAATTCTAGGGTGGTAAGGAACAAGTCCTCCCCAGTGGAGTATCAAAGCCTTTCTGTTGCTCACAAACTGCTCTTTGTCCTCCTTATCAGTAGCCACGGAACAAAGGCAGTGGAATTTCATCCATATCAATTTCCACAATTAATAGCCAAGAAAATATCAAAGAAAATTACAAAATCTTGCATCCTTTCTGATTATGAGAACCATGAGATAGTATACTAGGAAAACCTCGGGTGTATAGATGCCATTCATAGAGAGTTTAGCCAGCTCTGAGTTCACTAGTATTCTTTTAGGGTTCTTTTAGATTACAATCATCTATAACAACAATCAAGCCTGGAATGAGGATTCAGCTTTGAAGAGTCCCTTGGATGATACACTCTAATACTACCTCATTAGAAAAGCCACAGTTCCTGTACAAATGCTTGTAAGATTTTAAGTGGTCAGGCCAACACCTTCACTACATGCTTACAATTAAATACATGTTTGACTCTGTGTACATTGACTAATTATGCAACAACTATGCATACATTCATAGAATCAACCAGGTTGGAAGAAACCTCCAAGATCATCCAGTCCAATCAAGCACCCAGCCCTGTCCAATCAACCAGACCATGGCACTAAGTGCCTCAGCCAGGCTTTGCTTGAACACCTCCAGGGACGGCAACTCCACCACCTCCCTGGGCAGCCCATTCCAATGCCAATCACTCTCTCTGGCAAGAACTTCCTCCTAACATCCAGCCTAGACCTCCCCGAGTTGATCAATTACCATGTTAATTTTATGCACCTAGATCAAGTAATAGTCACATGGTACACCATGAGGTGCCAGTTGTGTTATTGCCTCAGACAAGTTGTGATGTGGCCTGACTGCATGGCTTAAAAGCACTACATTAGCCCCACTGAAATGTCAACATGCACAGGTCAGGAGGCACTGCCCTTGTCACACAAGGGGTGATGGCAGAAAGGCAACTTCCAGGTGGGCACATGGGGGCAGTGTGCCTAACAGCTCCCCTCAGCATGGCCCATGCAGCCAGCCATGATGCACCACTCCCTCCATTCTGCACCATTCTGCACTGCTCCACACCACTCAGCAATGTCTATGCTGTTCACTAGCTCTGAACCATCTGTCCCCCTGTCTCCTGCCACTACTCCACTTCACACTGCCTACACAACCCCCCTCTGCACTGCCTACACAGCCCACTCTCCCTCTGCCCATGCTGCTTCACTAGCCCTGCCAACTCTGCTGCAGAAGACTCCCTATTTCAAAATTTGTCCCTGCTACCCAGAACCTCAGAACCTGGGATTATTCCCATTATAATTCTACAAGCTGAATCCAAGCAATGGTGATATCCCTTGCTTTGCTCTTTAACTCTGTCTCTCTTCCTCTCTTTCTGCTTTTCCCTCTCCTTTTCCTTCCCATTTTCCCTCTGCTCTCATCCAATCTGATAAACACAATTCATCAGCCATTTGGTATCAGTTCACCTTTATTTATTCCAAGGGAATTATTTGCATCTTAGCAATGACTCCCCTGCTGAGCAGGGCTGTTACAGAGTAACTAGATCATAGAATTATAGAATCATAGAATGGTTTAGGTTGGAAGGGACCTCAAGGATCATCCAGCTCCAACCCCTCACCATAGGCATCATGACATACCCATTCCCATAGAGACAAATATCTCAACTATCCATTATGTGCACCACTTACCCATCATACAGTAGTCTTTTTGGATGACCACTACTTAGGTTTTGAAGGGTGGTTAGTTTTGGTGTCTAAGAAAGTACAAGAAAAGTGGGTTTCCCTCTAGCTAAGAGTTTGAAATGGGTTGCCTAAAGGGAGGCTGTAGATACTCTCTCCCTGAAGGTGTTCAAGGCCAGGTTGGATGAGGCCTCGAGCAATCTGGTCTAGTAGAGGATGTTCCTTCCCATAGCAGGGGGCTTGGAATTAGATGATCCTTAAGGTTCCTTTCAACTCAAACCATTCAGTGAGTCTATGAATCTGTTTCCTATACAGACCATTTAGTTTCTTCTGAGAGCTGAGTGCTTAATTTCCTAAACCATTAATCAACAATCTGGATTAACATCTGCTTCTGAAAATCACTGAGATCACTCTACAGAATGTCTATTTACTATTGAATTTAAACGACTTAATATAGAATTTAGTAAAGCTCCAATCAGAGTCTTGTGGCAGAAAGTGCCACTGGCGAAGTTAATAAGTCACCTTCGCGGCTTGAACAAGAGAGTTGAGGTACTCACAAACTGGAGTTTTAGTTTCTGTGGTCCCCAAAATATAAGATGATGGGAGTCACGAAGTTGATCCCCGTGGGGACAGCGGTGGGGACGCTGCCTGCGAGGGTGAGGCTGAAGTGACAGGTCGTCGTGGGACAAAGGCAGTAGCCTCAGGCAGAAGGCAGACCAGCTGCGAGAGGCAAAGCGAGAGCAAAAGCACAAAGGCGAAGGCCCAAAGGCAGAAGGAGGGAGGGTGGGTCCCTTGTTTACTCAGATTGCCCCATTTATAAGAAATGAATCGAGATTGATGGATTTATCGGCCACAATACCGTCCAAGAGGCTTCTGGCAACAGGCAAGGACATACCAAACATGGGAAAGTCCACGGTCCGGTACCCCCAAGTATGGGAAGGGCATGAGCTGGGCCACACTCTGACAAAGTCAGCTTGTGTTTACTACACAGGCCTGAGCAGGGCCAGACACCTTGACGCCGGGCACTTTGTCCCCCCAGTGTGCCTTTAATGTGTTTACCCCTGGTTTGGGCTTGTTTACCTCAGGTTTGGGGAGGAATGTGTTTGGGCATGCCAGGCAAAGTGAAAGATAAAAATAAGCCTATTTTTCGGGCCTACAGCCCCTCCATGACAATGATCTTGGAGGTCTCTTCCAACCTGGTTGATTCTATGATTCTGTGATTCTATCTTGGAGAAGAGAAGGCTGAGGGGTGACCTCATCACAGTCTACAACCTTTTTAAGGAGGGCAGCAGAGTGGGAGGTGCCGATTTCTCTCCAGTGCCAATGATAGTGAAAGTGGAAATGGAATGAAGCTGTGTCAAAGGCAGTTCAGACTGGACACTAGGAAAAAGTTCTTCGCTGAGAGGGTGGTCAGTCACTGGAACAGCCTCCTCAGGTAAGTGATCAAGGGATTAAGCCTGTCAGAGTTCAAGGAGTATGTGGACAATGCTCTTAGTCATATGGTTTCTGTTTAGGTAGGCATGTGAGGGGCAGAGATTTCAACTCCATGATCCTTATGGGTCCCTTCCAACTTGAGATATACACATATGTCTTCCTATACTCCTGTATTTGAGACAATAGCAAGAGTGCTCTGTCCACCTCTGGAATCTCCAGCACAAGAAAGAGACTAACCTATTGGATTGTGTCCAGATGAGGGCCAAAAATATGATCAGAGGGACTGAACCCCTCTCCTGTGTTCAAAAGGTGATAGAATGACAAAGCTCTGGAGACACATTATTGTGGATTTTTAATACTTAAAGGAGGCCTTTAAGACAGGCCTCTAAGAAAGAGGACCTTAGGAGAGATGGGGACAGTCCTTTAAAGCAGGATCTGTTGTGGGTAGATTTAAAGTAGATATTAGGGAGATTTTTTTTTACAGTGAGAGTGGTAAATGCCACATCCCTGGAAACATTCAAGGTCAGGTTGGATAGGGATTTGAGCTACCTGATCTAGTTACAGATGTCCCTACTCACCTTAGTGGAGATGGACTAGATGACCTTTAAAGGATATTTCCAACCCAAAACATTGTATGAATCCATGACTCCATGATATTGCTCCATGAGACATTGAGCTTTAGTAAGAGTGTGTATACCTACTGAATTTCAGTACCAATACCTCAAGTAAAAATAGAATAGAATAGAATAGAATAGAATAGAATAGAATAGAATCAACCAGGTTGGAAGAGACCTCCAAGATCATCCAGTCCAACCTAGCACCCAGCCCTAGCAAGTCAACTAGACCATGGCACTAAGTGCCTCAGCCAGGCTTTTCTTGAACACCTCCAGAGACGGTGACTCCACCACCTCCCTGGGCAGCCCATTCCAATGCCAATCACTCTCTCTGGCAACAACTTCCTCCTAACATCCAGCCTATACTTCCTCTTTCTTCACTTAGGATTTGGGTGAGGCAGTAATTAAAGACTTGCTTAATTTAGCTTTTGCTGAAAGTTAAAGATGTGCTTTGATAAAGAAAAAGTATAGAATAATTTTATTTTCAGGGATTGAGACAGATATTCTACAGCTCACAGGTCAATCCTAATAAAGCTAACCACCTGACAGCCAAATCAGAAAAGAGATCACAGATCTCAGTCTTCATCTGGAAAACCGAAGAGAGCTAACAGTGTCCTAAATTATTATTATTATTATTATTATAATTATTATTATTATTATTACATGTAGCTTTGCTTTGTATTTAACAAGACAATTTTCCATGTTTAACATTTCAATTTGTTCAATTTGTTCAAATGTTCAACATTTCTTTTTGGAAAACTGTGTGCATGCAATCAACCTGCATATAAAATATGTATAAGCACATTTGCAACTCTCTATGTTGAGTTACAGAGTGAAACTGTATATTGAATTGCAGCTTTTATTGCAATGTATATGCTCAATGCTGTAAAATCCAATATGACATAAACAAGCTGCCTCAAGGACAAGACAAATCTAAATGGGTGATTTATCTTCTTTCCCTAAGGCATATCAAGACGTTCTGTAATCCTCAAATAGATTTATAAGTCTCACTAAACTTTATGCTTATCAGGTCATAGTAGGAAAANTATTATTATTATAATTATTATTATTATTATTACATGTAGCTTTGCTTTGTATTTAACAAGACAATTTTCCATGTTTAACATTTCAAAGTCTTTTTGGAAATCTGTGTGCATGCAATCAACCTGCATATAAAATATGTATAAGCACATTTGCAACTCTCTATGTTGAGTTACAGAGTGAAACTGTATATTGAATTGCAGCTTTTATTGCAATGTATATGCTCAATGCTGTAAAATCCAATATGACATAAACAAGCTGCCTCAAGGACAAGACAAATCTAAATGGGTGATTTATCTTCTTTCCCTAAGGCATATCAAGACGTTCTGTAATCCTCAAATAGATTTATAAGTCTCACTAAACTTTATGCTTATCAGGTCATAGTAGGAAAAAGTTTTAATAACATTGACTGACTAAAATCATGTATTTTTGATAGGTAGCTTAGAATACATCCTTGCAGGTAAATGAAAGCATACCTCAAGCTATTTAACTGTGGGTACTATGTCTGGTTGGGATGGAATTAGTTTCCAGCAGCCCAAAAAGAGACAAGGAGGGACTGTGCTTGTTGGGTTACTTTCAGCTATCTGTAGAAGCCCTTGTTAACTTCTCAGCACTGGTCAGGCCACACCTTGAGTACTGTGTCCAGTTCTGGGCTCCTCAATTCAAGAGAGATGTTGAGGTGCTGGAACGCGTCCAGAGAAGGGCAACAAAGCTGGTGAGGGGCCTGGAACACAAACCCTATGAGGAGAGGCTGAGGGAGCTGGGGGGGTTTAGCCTGGAGAAGAGGAGGCTCAGGGCAGACCTCATTGCTGTCTACAACTACCTAAAGGGAGGCTGTAGCCAGGTGGGGGTTGGTCTCTTCTGCCAGGCAACCAGCAACAGAACAAGAGGACAGAATCTCAAGTTGTGTCAAGGTAAGTATAGGCTGGATGTTAGGAGGAAGTTGTTGCCAGAGAGAGTGATCGGCATTGGAATGGGCTGCCCAGGGAGGTGGTGGAGTCACCATCCCTGGAGGTGTTCAGGAAGAGACTGGATGAGGCACTTAGTGCCATGACCTGGTTGACTGGCTAGGGCTGGGTGCTAGGTTGGACTGGATGATCTTGGAGGTCTCTTCCAACCTGGTTGATTCTGCAATTCTATGATGCTATGATTCTCCTTGATCAGGTGGCTCAACACTCACTATAGTGTCATCCACGTTAGTTTGCTCTTTAATTTGTACCCAGAAACTTGTTCTTTTTCCCCACCTAGGCAGAACTTAGAATCACAGAATCATAGGGAGAGACACTGACTGCCTTATCTTTGTGTCCTTGTTTTCATATGCCTAAGCAAACCTATGAGCCGAACAGACATCATAGTGTTTTCTTTTCACAGCCAATAACCTAAATTCTCTCATTAAAATATTCTAATTATCTGTAGATTAGAAGCAAAATTAGCAAGAGACAGGATGCCAATTTTCAGGAAGTAACCCAAAAGCTATGTTCTTTCCAAGGAGCACTTTTTTTACTGTGATGTAAGTAGAAATGGAATCAGGTATAAACTGAAATCAGCAGTTAAAACAAAGCAACAAAAGGCTTATTTCTCACCCAACTGAATCATGCTGAGTCCTTCAAGTGAAGAAGGAAGAGATAAAGGTTCTGTATATTTTTTTTGATGTGCTGAGTCTCTATTTTTCCCAGCTGCTTGCAATCTAAGAAGCATAACACTTTTGAGTAGATGAGTCTCATTTGTGAAAGGTGTGACATTCACTGAAGTTGCTGACTGTAGTTTACCTCTAGGTCTGCACTTTTAGTCATCTTAGTCATATTGATCTTTTCAGAGAAGCTGTCTTTCTGTTCTTGTCAAACCTCTGATCAATCTGTAGTATCTGCTATTTATCAGTGATGCTTCTGCAACTATTCTTTCAAGCATACTCTGAATACATAGTCTAAGAACACCCATGAGGATATTATCCTGTCTTTGTCACAGCAAGGAATACTGTCCCCCAAGAATCTCATTACTCTATTAGAGGAGAATCTCAGCTCTCTATGAGGAGAGGCTGAGGGAGCTGGGGGTGTGCAGCCTGCAGAAGAGGAGGCTCAGGGCAGACCTCACTGCTGTCTACAACTACCTGAAGGGAGGTTGTAGCCAGGTGGGGGTTGGTCTCTTCTCCCAGGCAACCAGCAACAGAACAAGGGGACACAGTCTCAAGTTGTGCTGGGGGAAGTATAGGCTGGATGTTAGGAGGCAGTTGTTGGCAGAGAGAGTGATTGGCATTGGAATGGGCTGCCCAGGGAGGTGGTGGAGTCACCGTCTCTGGAGGTGTTCAAGAAAAGCCTGCATGAGGCACTTAGTGCCATGGTCTGGTTGACTGGCTAGGGCTGGGTGCTAGGTTGGACTGGATGAGCTTGGAGGTCTCTTCCAACCTGGTTGATTTTATGATTCTATGATTCTAGTAGCTCTAGTAGCAACATCTGAAGATACAATTCCAAAAGCTATAAGTTTTGAGAATAAACTGGTATATCTGCCAAACATTGTTATGGGCTTAGGTATGTTACTTAGTTTTTATATCAAGGAAGAACACAACAGAAATCTCTGGAGCTACTGGACTTTTTTTTCACTTTCATTTCATACAGAGTCTGCAGTTTCATGTGAAAACTTCTGAATTAAAAACTATCCTGCATATTCCATATGCCTCATTGAGTGCAACTACTGGTGTTGAAATGCTCACAGTACACACCTGAACATCTTCCTCTAGCTCCTTTATCGTTATCTCCCACCCTCATGCTCAAATCATGACACAATGTGTACCTTCTCCTGTTGCTGATAAAAGAACTGACAGAATTTGAAGAACACAGGGTAATTCCTAATGCAATCAGAAGCTGATGTGTTTTCATGCTGTTTTAGGGGAGACATTGTGCACAGCAGTTCTGCAAGCCAATTAAGGTAATTCATTCTTGCTATATGAAGGGTGGCTGTAGGCAGGTGGGGGTTGGTCTCTTCCCCCAGGCAACCAGCAACAGAACAAGGGGACACAGTCTCAAGTTATCCCAAGGGAGGTCTAGGCTGGATGTTAGGAGGAAGTTCTTGCCAGAGAGAGTGATTGGCATTGGAATGGGCTGCTCAGGGAGGTGGTGGAGTCACCATCCCTGGGGGTGTTCAGGAAAAGACTGGCTGAGGCACTTGGTGCCATGGTCTAGTTTACTGGATAGGGCTGGGTGATAGGTTGGACTGGATGATCTTGGAGGTCTCTTCCAACCTGATTGATTCTATTCTATTAACTATTCTATTCTATGGCAAAAAAAAATAGTTGTATCCCATTATTTTCTCTGATTAAATGAATTTTGCTCATACAAGTAAAAAAAAACAAACAAACTGAAACCAAACAAAAAACCAAAACCAACCAAGCAAACAAAAACACTTCAAAACAAAACACTCACAAAAAGACCCCCAACCAAACATGAAAAAGCACAAATCCCATTCAAAGCTATAGTATCTTTTGCTTGAGTGGTTACTTGTCCATCATCTGTCTGTGTTGGAGTTAAAGTTCTTCATAGCAGCCTATGTTGTGCTGTGTTTTGCACTGCTAAACATCATAGATGACACAAAAGTGTTTGTGGCTATTGCTAAGCATTGCTTAAAGACATTCAAGGCTTTACAGTTTATTCTTCTTTGTTTTGTTGTTGTTTTGTTTGTGTGTGTGTATGTTATTCTTTCCCCCTCAGTCTGAGTGGTCAGATAGATAGTCTGTATTATCTAATGTAATTCTCAGCAATAAAAACTGATAGCAGCGTAAAAAGTGGTGCATTTTCCTCCAGGTTGGTTCTTGTTTAGAAGCTGGCTGGGCATCAATTTACTTCTAAGAGGTAATGAATGGTTGCCTTTGCATCACCTGTTGTATTTTTTTCCCCTCTCTTCTTTTACTAAACTGCCTTTATGCTGACTCACTAATTCTTAAGCTTTGCTTTTCTTTTCTCCTCTATCCCTCTTTTGGAAGAGAAGAATGAGAGGCACTGCTTGCATCCTTAAACGCTGCCTGGGGTCAACCTTTCACATTACTCTGCAAAAATGTTGGGCTAACTTTTGAGTGCATGAGCCTTTGAAATATTTTTCTTTGTTGTAGATTTACGTACTGAAATAGATAACTGATCAGAGTTCTCTATTTAGTATCCATAACTTTATATTACAAATTGTGATGGTTTGGGTGTTACCTGTCGTGTCCCCCCCCACTTAAGAAAATCACCCAGACTAGAATCAGCTGCTCTTTGTATTGGAAAGAGTTCTGTATTTATATTAATTCTGATGAATGCTTGCTGTAAATGTTGGAAATCTTCAGGTGTTTTTTCTTTTGGGAAGGGAAGGGAAGGGAAGGGAAGGGAAGGGAAGGGAAGGGAAGGGAAGGGAAGAGAAGAGAAGAGAAGAGAAGAGAAGAGAAGAGAAGAGAAGAGAAGAGAAGAGAAGAGAAGAGAAGAGAAGAGAAGAGAAGAGAAGAGAAGAGAAGAGAAGAGAAGAGAAGGCAAGGCAAGAAAAAAGTGTCCTTTTCATTTTGGCCAAGTTTCTAGTAGCATACATTAAAAGTTTAACCTCACAAATTGTTGTTATAAGATGATTCAATACATGAAGGAGCTATCCTGCTGGCAGACAAGCTGCATGCAGGGAAACCTAAAGAAATTCATAAATAAATCTCAGGACAGCATATATTTGGGAGTCTGTGGAGGAGTTTAGATGCAGTGTTCAATGCAAAAAAAAAAAAGCCAGGAAACCAAACAAGAGCGGAGCTGACTCCCTAGAGCTGTAGGCTGAATACTTAGTTTGGAGAAGTTAGAACTGTGGTTCCTCTGAGCTGTTCATTGATTTCCCATTGATCAGTAATGCAGGTATAATTCCCTAGGCAGTTCCTACCACTCCTGAGCATGGATTTCTCTCATACAGCCAGGCACTATCATTAATTTTGGATATGTCTTAGCTTTCTGGTCCTGTTTTTATTTTCCTGTTTTGCTATACAGATGGTCTTTGTTTTGTGGAATTTTATTGATCTGAGTGTTGTTAGTTGCTGACCTGACATTTTGTTTAAGAAGTTGAGAGGTTTAAGTTATAAGCCTGTTTTTCCCATCTAGTTTGCACACTTTCAGTTCACTTGTCTTTATTGCAAAAGGCAGAAAAATTTGTTAGGTGACTAAACAATAAAATATGAAGAAGCAGCTCTCATTAGAATATTTGATGATTCAAAAAGCAGTGTCAAGATTTGGGAAAAACAGAAACAAGTATTATGCTGTCAGTATTAGCAAACCAGGTGGTAACAAAACTATTTTGCTGTGGTTATTTTTTAATTACTATGATGTATATTTTCAAACCATAATTTGTTGTAGATTTTTCATCTCTTTAGGATCTCTTAGATGAACTATATTTTTTTTCCATAACATATTTCTTTCTGCAAAAATAATGCATTTCTAAGTGCATGTCTTAAGCAGAAACATGGAAGAGAAAAGAAGAGAAGAGAAGAGAAGAGAAGAGAAGAGAAGAGAAGAGAAGAGAAGAGAAGAGAAGAGAAGAGAAGAGAAGAGAAGAGAGGAAAAATAAAAGAAAATGAAAAGAAAGGAAAAGGAAAAAAGAAAAGAAAGGAAATGAGAGAAGGGAAGGGAAGAGAAGAGAAGAGAAGAGAAGAGAAGAGAAGAGAAGAGAAGAGAAGAGAAGAGAAGAGAAGAGAAGAGAAGAGAAGAGAAGAGAAGAGAAGAGAAGAGAGGAAAAATAAAAGAAAATGAAAAGAAAGGAAAAGGAAAAAAGAAAAGAAAAGAGAGAAAGGGAGGGAAGGGAAGGGAAGGGAAAGGGGAACATGCTATTATATTTAAGAAACAAGACCTGACAGGTAAAATCTAAACTACAAATAACACAGAGCAGAGATACACTGGATCCTGGATCCTGGATCCTGTGCATAGTCTAACTTCACGTATTCAGGCCATACATAGGAATGAAACAGCACAGCTGGGAGCCACTGCCTGAAAATAGCCTGTTGTCAGAAACCTGGCATAAGTGATGGCATGTCACAAGCAAGGAGTATGTGTTATTCATTTTAATGACAACAGCTTGTGTAGTAAGAGCATCTGGTGCCTGAGAATATGGCTTTGCTTATGTCTCAGTATGTATGCTTGTTGCTTACTCAGTTGATTTAGTACATTAATGTGGGCTAAATTTCAATGGACTGGAAAAGGATCATTAGAGCATTTCAGAAGCAAAAAAAAAATTAGATCTCTTACAGATTTCATTCTCAGTGTTGAAAATACCATCATGCTACACTGTATTTGAGACACTTACATTCGACCCTCTGTTGCAAATAGAATTGATTAAGCTCACAACATCTTTTCAGATTGTGAAAAGTTACTCTTTTTTTTTCCTCTGAAATCCTACTTCAAGAAGCTATAGTGTACTCATTGATCATACATTGTTATACTCAGCCCCTCTGCTCATAAGCAAGCACAGACCTGCCATAGGCTGCCATACCATGGTATCAAGGGGATAATAATCACAGTCTCACAGTATCACCAAGG
>WAAF01018886.1:45818-97654 GCA_013400475.1 Tricholaema leucomelas | reverse complement strand
CCATGGAAGATAATGGCAGGGGCTGGAAGGAGTTGCTGCACATCATAAGTGAAGATCAGGTTTGTGGTCACCTGAAGAACCTGAAAGTGTTCAAGTCCATGGGAGCCAATGGGATACACCCACGGGTGTTGAGGGAACTGTCAGATGAGATTGCTAAACCCCTCTCTATTATATACCAAAAGTCCTGGCAGTCTGCTGCAGTCCCCACTGACTGGAAAGGGGAAACATAACCCTCATTTTCAAACAGGGTAGGAAGGAGCCAGGGAACTCCAGGCCAGTCTGGCTCACCTCTGTGCCTGATAAGATCGTGGAGCAAATCCCCCTGGAGGCACTACTGAGACAGGAGAATAGTGCAGAGGTGATTGGGTACAATCAGCATGGCTTCACCAAGGGCAAATCCTGCCTGACTAACCTTCTATGAACAGGTCACAACATTCATAGATGAGAGGTGAGCAACTGATGTCATTTAGCTGGACCTGAGCAAGGCCGTTGACACTGTCCTGCACCACATCCTGGTCTCCAAGCTGGTGACACCTGGGTTTGATGGGTGGACCACTGGATGGATAAAGGACTGGCTTGATGGCCACACCCAAAGAGTGGCTGTCAATGGCTCCATGTCCAAGTGGAGGCCAGTGACAGACAAGCGGAGTCCCTCATGGATCAGTCCTGCGACCAGTCTTGTTCAAGACTGTGGGTGAAACAGACAGAGGCATTGAGTGCAGCTTCAGCATGTTTGCTGACAACACCAAGCTGTGTGGTGCAGCAGACATGCTGTAGGGAAGGGATGCCATCCAGAGGGACCTGGACAAGCTGGAGAGTGGGCACATGCCAACCTTATGAGGTTCAACAAGACCAATTGCAAGGTGTTGCTTCTGGGTCAAAGCAATCCCGAGCACAATTACAAGCTGGGCAGCGAGTGGCTGGAGAGCAGCACTGAGGAGAGGCACTTAGGGGTGCTGATGGACGAGAAGCTCAACAGGAGCCAGCAGTGTGCACTTGCAGCCCAGAAAGCCAACCAGAGCCTGGGCTGCATCAGGAGAAGTGTGGCCAGCAGGTCGAGGGAGGTGATTCTCCCCCTCTACTCTGCTCTGCTGAGACCCCACCTGGAGTACTGCATCCAGCTCTGGAGCCCCTGGGACTAGAGGGATGTGGACGTGCTGGAGTGTGTCCAGAGAAGGGCCACGAGGATGCTCAGAGGGCTGGAGCAGCTCTGCTGTGAGGACAGACTGAAAGAGTTGGGGCTGTTGAGTCTGGAGAAGAGGAGGCTCCCAGGTAGTTCAGCTCACTCATGTACAGTACGTTTAGCATAGAAGCCTTTTCCTGGAACAAACCAAAACCTACATAAATTATCAGTCTCCATCTGCTCAGTTTTCAAAAAGACCAGTCTCAACATTTTCATCAGTCTCCATGACATGAGACGTGTTTTACCACTGGGTTATGTTTTACTTACTTCAAATTCTTGTCAATATTTTAAGAAAAAATATGTAGCTCAAGAGGTTTTCTTAGTGCTCATTAAGTGAGTGTGAAATACAGATGAGAAAACAATCTTTCACATTTCAGCTGAGTTCATTGTAGTAAAATTACTGATTTCTTCTGGAAACTATATACATTTAAAATGTAGCTCAACATGACCTGGCAATGTGTTTGTGCAGCTCAGAAAGCCAACTGTGTCCTGGGATGCATGAAAAGAAGGCTGAGGGAGGTGGCTCTCCCCACCTACTCTGCTCTAGTGAGATCCCATCTGGAATACCGTGTTCAGTTCTGAGACCTCCAACATAAGAAGGACACGGATCTGTTAAAGCTGGTCTAGAGCAGGGTCCTGAAGATTTTGAGGGCTAGAGCTCCTCTTCTGTCAAGACAGGCTGGAAGATTTGAGGTTGTTCTCTGGAGAAGGGGAGGCTCCAGAGACACCTTTTAGCAAGCTTACAGTACCTAAAGCTGACCTACAGGAAAGCTGGAAAGTAATTTTTCACAGGGGCATGTAGCAATTGAACAAGGAGTGATGTTTTTTAACTGAAAGAGGGTAAATTCAGATTAGATGTAAGGAATCAGAGAATGTTAGAGGTTGGAAGTGACCTCCAGAAATCATCCAGACCAACCCCCTGCCAAAGGCAGGATCACCTAGGGTGTGGGGTGCACAGGAATGCATCCAGGCAGATTTGGAAAGTTTCCAGAGAAGTAGACTCCACAGCCACCCTTAAGAGCAAAGAGTTTCCTCCATGAGAAACAGAGAAAAAACATGTAGCTCCTGCAATTGAAATGCTAACTATTACATTGGCTAAGGATGTGGACAGGCAGCTGCCCACTATCACAACTTCTACAACTTCCATCAACTTCCCCATCTCAGGGGAGCTGCAGTGGAACTGATACCTTTGTCTCTGTATTGCCAGGAGGAAGCTATTACTCCTCTGGCCTCACATCAAGGGCTGTGCTCTGCATGACCCAGCCCCACCTCTGCAAGAACAGCTAATTTATTGCTTCCTGAGTCCTTTCCCTCCCTCCTCCCCTTACCTTCAGTCTTAGAAAGAATGTATACTTAAGATACACAGAACCAATGAAACAAAACAAACCCTACTGTTATAAAAATGCATGGTAAAAAGAGACAAGGAACACCAATCAAGTTACAGAAGAAAAAGGTGTAGGTATTAAAAAGATGTAAATGAACCTGACTCTAACCATATAAACTTTAAACTTTCATTCTCTTTAATTCTCCTTACTTTCTCCTGTTGTATCTTCCTAATTGCATCTGAATTATTCTCCACTACAGTAAGTTTTTTAAAAACACCTAAAATACTGAAAAACAACCTTCATTTGAGTGTATTTTGCTCATTTTTGTGAGCTCATTTTTACTCTTCATAATCCTTTGAATGCAAATGGGAAGTAGTCTTTGTGGTTTTTGCAATTTTCACATTGGCAGTCACTGCACAAGTCAAATGTCTTATGGACTTTTCCTCTGAAAACATTAATTTTAATCTTGCAATTGGCATAGCACATATAAAACACTTTGCATTTAACTTTGTAATGTCAAATGGCACACTGGTAAATATGACTGCAAAATGAACAAAAATACAGTTGGACATGGATTTAGCCATTGGTTTGTGAGGCAAAGTCCAAAAATTGTTATGCTTTGGATATACAGGAAATGGTATTTGGCTTAAAAATCAGATACAATTCAATTCTCATAACCTGTACATAATATACAAGTTCAATTCTCATAACCTGTAGATAATATACAAGTATTACAAGCATTTGTCATGTACACACTTGCTTACCTGTACATAATGTACAAGTGTACAAGCATTTGTTGTGTACATACTTGCTTGCCAGCTGAGCACATATACAGAGAATACAAAAATGGAAGGTTAAAAGCAAAAAAAAAATCAATATAATATAATAATCCTCTCAATCATTTCTATTTGGTGAAAATCACTCAAAGCATAAAATAGTGACCCTTATCACTGCAGGAAACAAACCTGGAGACACTCCTGTGGATGCTGAGTATTACAGGGCAGCCTGTAATGCAGCATTTGGGATAGTGCCATATTCAGTCCTTACAGGGTCCCATGACAAAGAAATTCAGTGGAGGCTGCCTCAGTGGCTATGTAGAACTAAATGGCTATGTAGTTCTACTAAGATGTTTTTTTTTGGTGGTAGGAGGAAACATTAACTTTATGTCTGATGTTGCACACATATTTTAGGTCAAAATGTACTTACTATGAAAAGAATGAGGGTAACCAACTTTTCTTATAACATGAAATGCTGTCTAGAAGCTAAAGTTGCAGTAGAATACTATAATCTTCTATTCACCAAAGGTATTTTTAATTAAGGAGTCATACACATAAGACTCAAGCTGCAATAAAATAAAGACTTCTACTTAAAACTCAGTTCCACAGCCGGTCTAAATTTGGCATACAAGGGATAGTTTCTACTAATTCCTTAAATTCCTGTAAAGACCTCTCCCAGTTAGAACAGCAGCTTCTACTTAAAACTCCAACAAGGTCTCTTTCTTTCCATGCTAGATGTATAAATAAAGATGTTAGACATATAAATAAAGGCTCCTTACTTGGCAGAATGAAAACAACTTTAAAAACCTAAACAAATAAACAACAGTGAATGGGTTAGTTTTCTGAAGTCATTGTGTATTCCTTTGCTTCTCTCTCCTTTTCTCCCCAGGTTCACTGAAAAAAAGGTAAAGTCTGGTTGTCATGCTGCTGAAACACATTTACAGTGCAGATTTCTCAAACACACTGAGGCTGAAGGATGAGTATGTGCTACACTTACAAAAACCCAGCAAATAGGGTTTTTCTGAATTAGAATACGTGTATCAGAAAAACATACCTGACTTCCCATGTTGGTCATTCATTTATTTGCACTTATTTACACTATTAAATAAGACAATATTGCAAAGGTATTTGCTTTCTAGTGTACAAGAAAAGTATCTAAATAAATCTTCTGCCCAAGTGTTTTTACAGAAGCACAAGGTCACAGATACAAATACTGAAAAGGCTAGATTCAAGCAAGCCCTTATGAAGATCTGGGTTTAGACTAACTTAGAGAGTAAACCTAAGGGGAAATACCCTTAGGAAATTTCTGACAGGTCATATTCGTAGTGCAATAGGATGTAAACTCCTTTTCCTTTGTTGCTGTATATATTAGTTAGTGACGGACAAAATAACAGCAGCACAAGACTCTGGGGATGTAGTAGCTGAAGCCAAAGCCGTATATTGCTGTAGCAGCAGTCTCTTTATATGCCATTCTAAGAACTGTGGTAACGCTACCAGATCTGCAATACAGTGATTGGCTAAAATACTGGTTTTAACAATATTTCTCATGGGATAACAGTGAGCTGTTGGCTATCTTGGCACAGACTACTTTCAGTTCTTCTAAATTTACTGTGCTTCTGTGCAAATGTTACACAAGGTGAGCAAACCAGTTTACTATGTTTCTGACCTCAGTCTTGCACCAAGGGAACACAGGGATGCGCTCTGGCTGACTTCCTTCCTCAGTTCCCACATTCCTTGTTCACTGCCTTGAATACATGCAGAGCAGGAAGGCTAGAGAATTACTACCAATTCATTTCTCCTGCCTTCCTGTAGAAACTGTCTTTTTTGGCACAGTATCACTCTCACCCTGCTTTCTAAAACAGTTAGCTGAATACCGTAATGGTTTTGCGTCTTTCATGTCACGGTACTCTGATATCAGTTGCTGTTTTGAATTAGAACAGTCTGGTGCTACTGTTCAATGTTTTAGTACACACTTCATAGCATAGAGGTGATTGTAAATAAAACCACAAAGTCCTCTGCTAATCAAAGTAAGGGTAAGAATTATTTATGTGTTTTGCAAATTTGTTTCATTGAATAAGAAACAACAAGTTTGCTACCTCAGCATTGAGTGCTGAGGTTACACTCAATGCCTCTGTCTGTGTCACCCACAAAGATGTTGAACAAGACTGGTCGCAGGACTGATCCATGAGGGACTCTGCCTGTCACAGGCCTCCACTTTGCCATGGAGCCATTGACAGCCACTCTTTAGGTGCGGCCATTAAGCCAGTTCTTCATCCATCTAGTGGTCCACCCATCAAACCCAGGTGTCACCAGCTTGGAGACCAGGACGTGGTGCAGGACAGTGTCAAAGGCCTTGCTCAGGTCCAGCTAAATGACATCAGTTGCTCACCCCTCATCTGTTACTCTTGTGACCTGTTCATAGAAGTCCACCAGGTTAGTCAGGCAGGATTTGCCTTTGGTGGAGCCATGCAGATTGTACCTAATCACCTCTGCACTATTCTCCTGTCTCAGCAGTGCCTCCAGGGGGATCTGCTCCATGGTTTTACCAGGCACAGAGGTGAGCCAGACTGGCCTGTAGCTCCCTGGCTCCTCCTTCCTGTCCTGTTTGAAAATAGTCCCTGTGTTGAACAGTCTGAACAGAGAAAGAATTAAAAGGAAGAGGATGAGTCGTATAGATGGCAGATTTGCAGAGGATGCTGCATTGTCCATGAGTAGAATTGTAGCCTAGCTGTTCATTGTTATTAATAATAGAGAAGACAGAAAAAATAACAGATGGGAGTGCAATGAAACATGGCATCTTGTGAGCTCCTGGATTGTCAGCTCTAAGCTCAGTCTTGCAGGAGTAACTTAGATGGGATTTGAAGGAAAAACAGGGCTGTAGCTTTTGAGATTTAAGCCAGATAGATAATTCTTTAAAGATTTTTTTATTTCCTTATAGGAAGTAATAATACAAAGTTAAATTCCATATACTCTGAACCAATAAAATAATGAAGAATGCTTTCTCTGTGATTAGCCTAAGGAGCACTTGAGACCCAGCCTTTAGCATTTGCCCTTTTGGGGAGCTCTATGACAAGAAAATTTGGTTCAGAAAGCAGTTCTGCACTTTAACTGCTAAATCCACATCATAAATATTCCTATAAGTTTCATCTTGTTCTAAGGAAAAGTTTTTGTGCCAAAATAATCCATTTTATTTTTTAATGAAGACATATTTGATTTTATAAATATAGTTAGGTATGAAGTGTCACTTCCTAGATTTATGAGACAAGATGGATTTATATTAATTAAAATGCAAAGCTGTTCTATAAAACATAAGACTTTCTAATTCTTGTGTTGGCTTTGGGATAAAATAATCATCCAGTAAATACTGCTTACCCAAGGCATGTACTAATTCCTTCTCTACAAATTATCTCCTTCATTATTTTTCCTGTGAAAACTGATACCTTGATTTTGCATCTCTGTTCTTAGGTGTTCAGTTCATGTGACCTAACTGGCCAGGTCACATTTTAAAGTTTGTTGTAGTTTATAAAGATTTAACACTGTCCTTATGGAAGATACATAATGCATAGATGAGAATTCAGTGTCCAGGCAGATGGGAAAATGTTTGAAAAGACCTATGGAACATGCAGTCAACTTTGAAAACAACAGTTACAGAACTAAGAGGAATATCACTGTGTTTTGCTAAGCTAAGCCACCAGAAGGAAGACCTTTTTTGTAAAAAGAGTAAGTCATGCTTCTGAAATGGTGGTACCGTTGCTTTTTTACTAAAAAATGCGTGCAAGGTTTTATGGATTTATAGATTGGGCACAACATCTTTAAAACGTTTTGCTTTTAAGTAATACTGATGCCTTTCTTAAGGAAATGCAGACGTTTGTTGAAATATTTTGCTTTAAACATCACAGGATGTTAGGGGTTGGAAGGGATCCAAGGAGATCAAATAACAAAACAAAGGGACAGAGTCTTAAATTGTGCCAGGGGAAGTCTAGGCTGGATGTTAGGAGGAGGTTTTTCACACAGAGAGTGATTGGCATTGGAATGGGCTGCCCAAGGGAGATGGTGGTTCTGTTCCTGGAAGTGTTGAAGAAAAGCCTGAATGTGGCACTTGGTGCCATGGTCTGGTTGATTGGCTAGGGCTGAGTGATAAGTTGGACTGGGTGATCTTGGAGGTCTCTTCCAACCTGGTTGATTCTATGATCATCTTGTCCAACCCCTCTGCCAGAGCAGGACCACACAATCTAGTACAGATCACAGAGGAACAGGCAGGCCTTGAAAGTCTCCAGAGAAGGAAGCTGCATAACCTCTCTGGGGAGCCTTCTCCAGTGCTCATTGACACTTGCACTACTGAAGTTCCCCCTTGTGTTGAAGTGGACCCTCTTATGCTGCAACTCACAGCCATTGCTCCTTGTCCTATCCCAGGGAGCAAGAGAAGAGCCTGTCCCCCCACTCCTGAGCAGCCCATCGGAATACAGAAACAAAAAGGGAAATAGCAGTCACAGTGCTCTGGAGTAGCTGGCAGGCACATTCTTCATGCCATTTATCAACTTACCGAGCATACATAAAAAGACACAACTGTCAGATATGAGAAGGCAGTTCCAAAAGCTTTGTTAGTGTGGAAAATAAGGGTCTTCTAGTTCCCAGCCTGTATCTATTCATCATATATTTTTATCTGCTTGCACCTCTGAAGTAGACTTGTAGGTGTGTTTATCCCTCATTTGCTTCTGTTCATTTATGGAAGTACGAACATACTTACATTTCTATGGTTTTGGCAAGTCCTCTATACTGTGAGGACTAAACCTAAAGAAAAAGGACAAATTTACTACTTTTTGTGTGAAATATTTTCCAACAACAGATGGTTTGGGCTTTTTTACAGATGAGGAAGAACTGAAAAATAGAAACACAAGTCAAAAAGCAGACTGTGAAAATACCATTCTCAAGTCACTGGAAGTTCTACACCTAAGCAATAGACAGACTGTATTTCTGATTGAGAAACTTCAGGTTGTAGGAGTTTTTTTTTCTTTTTTAAACTCTGACCTATTATCATATAATCATAGAATCAACCAGATTGGAAGAGACCTCCAAGATCATCCAGTCCAACCTAGCACCCAGCCCTAGCCAGTCAACCAGACCATAGCACTAAGTGCCTCATCCATTTTTTTCTTGAGCACCTCCAGGGACGGTGACTCCACCACCTCTCTGGGCAGCCCATTCCAATGCCAGTCACTCTCTCTGGGAAGAACTTCCTCCTAACATCCAGCCTATACTTCCCCTGGCACAACTTGAGGCTGTGTCCCCTTGTTCTGTTGCTGGTTGCCTGGGAGAAGAGACCAACCCCCACCTGGCTACAGCCTCCCTTCAGGTAGTCGTAGACAGCAATCAGGTCCCCCCTGAGCCTCCTGTTCTCCAGGCTGCACACCCCCAGCTCCCTCAGCCTCTCCTCATAGGGTTTGTGTTCCAGGCCCCTCACCAGCCTTGTTGCCCTTCTCTGGACACCTTCCAGCACCTCAACATCTCTCTTGAATTGAGGAGCCCAGAACTGGACACAGCACTCAAGGTGTGGCCTGACCAGTGTTGAGCACAGGGGCAGAATAACCTCCCTTGTCCTACTGGCCACACTGTTCCTGATCCAGGCCAGGATGCCATTGGCTCTCTTGGCCACCTGGGCACACTGCTGGCTCATCTTCAGCCTACTATCTACCAGTACCCCCAGATCCCTTTCTTCCTGGCTGCTCTCCAGCCACTCTGTCCCCAGCCTGTAGTGTTGCTTGGGCTTGGTGTGGCCAAAGAAAAAAAGGATTACTGAGAGGTTGAGCTTTTTTTCCCCTTGCATTTATTTCTAACATATTTCCAAAAAGCTAATTGTAATGCAGCTGTGTTGTTTATGAGTAAAAATGAGGAGACAGTGTACTATGCATTGATTATAATGTAAATTCTAGATGTGAATGGGGCAAGTTATTAGGATGAAACTTAGCATTGATAAAGAAGTAGGTTTTTGTTCCTGTAAATAGCATTCGTGTTCAGATTTCAAGAAAGAAAGAATTCCAACAATATTTGCTTCTAAAATAAAATATTTAATTTAAATTATTAAATAATTGTTTCAAAATGAGGAAAATTATCACTTTTAGTGCTGTAATTCTCTTTAATGCACAGTACAGGAACAATGTATGCATATAAATGAAAAAAAGATACGCACATGAAAAGATAGAACAATGGGTCTGGCTCTGAAGCCTTCAACACAGGAAAGGCAGGGACCTGATGGAGTGGGTCCAGAGAAGGGCCATAAAGATGATCAGGGGTCCTAGGGTACCTCTTCTGTGAGTGCAGACTAAGAGAGATGGGGTTGTTCAGCCTGGAGGAGACTGGGAAAACCTAATAGCAGTCTTTCAGTACCTGAAGAGGCCCTACAAGAAGGCTGGAGAGCCTATAGTGATAGGCTGAGGGGCAAGGGCTTGAAATTAGAGGAGATTTAGATTAGATGTTAGGAAGAAATTCTTTGCCGTGAAGTTGAGTCTCTATCCCTGAAGATACTCAAGGTCAGGTTCAACAAGGCTCTGAGCAACCTGATCTCATAGAGGATGTCCCTGCTCACTGCAGTGACCTGGACTAGATTACCTTTGTAGTTCCCTTCCAACCCAAACCATTCTGTGGTTCTATGGTACATACATGCATACAAAAGGAATGCTTTTTACATTTATGAGTGGTGACTTTTGATGTTACACCCTTTGGTAATTTCATGCAGTACATGTTTTAATAAAATGAAACTTCTTGCACAAAAACATACATTGAACATTTCTGAACACAGTCAAGAAACTTTCCAGCCACATTTGAAAAGGAATCACTACATGATTTGATTTTGTGTTGTAAAAATTGCCCTGTGCCTGTGGGCTGCGCATCAGTGACTTCCAAGGTAGTACATCTCTGGTTTTATTGCAGCCATGGTTCTTCAAAGCATTCAGTACTTATTCACATGTGGCATTTCTCTGTTTATTGTTTGAACAAAAATAACTCCATTTGATTAATGTCAGATGTAAAGTGGGTATTTCCTTACTAAGTTTAAAACCAAATCTGTTTCTAACAATAGGTACTGTTTTCCATAATTCACATAATGGATGCAGCATGCACTGACATTCTCTGAAAGTTCTGAGGGGGGTTTTACACTTTAAAAGAGAAGGAGAATGTGCAGGTTACAGTAACAGTTCTGCTGTACCTACGCTGATATTGTTCTTCAGTCGGTATGCATGTATCTGTATTCCTACACCTAAAATATGTATTCTTTATATTTAAGACTGTAAAACCAAAACCAATTTTGAATATGACAGGACACATGAAAGGGGCCTACAAGAAATCTGGGAAGGGACTTTTAGCAATGGCTTGTAGTGGTAGGATGAAGAGCAATGGCTTCAGGAGGGTAGATTTAGACCGGATATCAGGAAGAAATTCTGTACAGTGAGGATGGTGAAACACTGAAACAGTTTGCCCAGGGAGGCTCTGGATGCCTTCTTGCTGGAGGTGTTCAAGGCCAGCTTGGAAGAGGCCTTGAGCAACCTGATCGAGTGGAAGATGTTCCTGCCCATGACACGGAGCTTGGCAATAGATGATCTCTAAGGTCCTTTCCAACCGGAATCGTTCTATGAATTT
Organism: Tricholaema leucomelas; assembly: GCA_013400475.1. Classification (NCBI taxonomy): domain Eukaryota; kingdom Metazoa; phylum Chordata; class Aves; order Piciformes; family Lybiidae; genus Tricholaema lacrymosa; species Tricholaema leucomelas. The sequence continues at coordinate 86,738 of WAAF01018886.1, read as the reverse complement.
ATGATTCCATAATTAATTTTGGAAAGAGCCTGCACCAATCATAGATGTGTGTGACAAGGATATTGATTACAAGAGGTGTGTTGAACCTCAGTTCATTATTTCTAATAATTGTTTCAGTTGAGTTAATTGTTCAATGAATTATTTCAAATAATGATTCATTTCAATTGATTTAATTATTCAGTTGAATGAACTGCTCAACGAAGTCTTTCAAATAATTAATTACTTCAAATTATCTCTTTTTAGAATGTAATAGAAAATTAAACTTCAATATACTTCACATGCCAAATGTTATCAATGACATCTTGGCCCTCTGTGTTTCTCCTGGGAAGTAATCTTTAAGTCTATTGATATTTTATGTAGTTAATGCAAGAAATGTGAAGCCTGACAGCTGACATCTATAATTTAATTGCATTGATACTGCTGATTTGCATAGATGTATATAGAAGGAAACTGGTCAGACAGAGGTCTAATTCAACAGACTTTTCAGTAGAAAGTCAGAATTGGTCATTAATTCTCAAGGTGAGCTATAGGTAAGAGTAAAGTATGCTGACCTTTACCTCCAAAACTCAGTATGGCTGCAGTTACCTGCCACTTCCATTGCAAGGTTAAGTTTAGGTAGTATTTATCTCTGATTTATTTATTTGAGTATCTGTCATGGAGGGGGATTCTGCCGCCTACGCCGGTTTGTGGCGAAGGGGAGAAATCACTAGGTGTGAGATAATCACTAGGTGCGAGATAATCACTAGGTGCGAGATAATCACTAGGTGCGAGATAATCACTAGGTGCGAGATAATTATGTGTAGAAATATATATTTATTAAACCAAATATTCTGAACTCTTGTCACCCCTAACCACTATATTAGTATTAAATAGGATTCTCACGGTTATGAAAGACCTTATGGGATATTCACAATATGGCTTATTAATAACTCTATTACAATAACTAGCATACAACTATTGACAGACTATTAACAGAGAGAGGATTTTCCCTGCAGCTCAGTGCCGCTTGGGGTCAATATACCATTTGCCCAGCAGGGTGGGCTGAAACATTTTTTGCTCTATGGGAGGAGATTAAAGATATTACAGAGGTATTAAAGCTTTTACTCACAATTCTGATTAATCATCAATAATCAGTAATCACCCTCTGGGGCTGTGTCAACAGCCTATTATCCTAGGAGTGTCCAAATCTCAGGGGAACTTTGCCCGTGGACCTGTGAGGCTGGAAATCTTCCTGGCTTGAGGGGGAAATTAATACAGTCTCTGACCTCGTTCTCCTGGCGAGGATGCTTTGTCTGCCTTGTCTCCTTCTGGTCCGGGGACTCCTGGCAGGACCTCTGGTGCTGGAGAAGGATGCCATGCAGTCTGAGCACGGTTCTCACACTGGCTGGCAGGCTGATCGCATGTGCAGACAGGAGGGTCTGCTCCTGGTATCTCGGCAGCAATGGCTCTTACCAGGCAATGAAGGCAGCGGGTGTGCAAGGTGTGCACGGCTGGCTGGGGAGTCTGAGCTCCTTGTAACTCACCACAGCTGGCTGGGAGATTCTGTCTCCATAACAGCATATCATGTGTGCCTGAGTGTTAGTGATCGTGAGCAGGGGAGGCCCGAGCATGGGGCCTGAGCGTGAGTGTGAGCACGCTGGTGAAGCAAGAGTGCGTGAGTTAGAGCTAGTGAGAGCTCACAGCAATGGAGGGGAAGCAAGCAGCAGAAGCAAGAAGCAGCATATCAAGTGGGAGCACGTGTGAGCTCCCATTTATGAACTGTGGGCGTGAGATCAATTGGCTAATTGGACACCAGTGACCAATCGGTTTGGCAGTCAGCCGAACAATACCATAATAGGCTAAATCACTTGCCTGGTACCTCCAAATATGGAGAGAGCATAGGCTGGGCCACACGCCGACAGTGTGGGCTTATGCAACCTGTTTACAAGCAGCTCATATAGCTTGTTTACTACCTGGGCCTCAGGCAGGCCAGATACTGTGGCACCTAGGTCTGTTGTACCTTTTTATGCCTTTAATGTGTTTACCCCTGGTTTGGGCTTGTTTACCCCTGGTTCGGGAAGGAAAACATGTTTGGGCAGGCAAGGCAAAGTAAGGCATAAAATAAGCCTATTTTCAGGCCTACGGGCCCTCCATGATAGTATCTTAAGCTATCCATTTATGATCTGAAATTGTCTTGATAGTCACTAGGTGAAGAGAATGTACCACTACATTTTGTTCTTGATGAGTCCAAAGCATGACTTTTGATTAGTCAAATCACACGTTAGTCAGATTAGTCACATCAGTCACACATTAGTCAAATCAGATCAGCTTTTCTCTCTCTCAGTAACATTGTGAGCATTGCTATGAAAGTTCTTGAAACTGTTAGAAGATTTCAGGTTAGATTTTCTCTGTGAAGAGAAATCTTTCCTTTAGAACTAGTTCCAGTCTTTGCCCGGTGAGTTTGTTAACATTCAGAGTATTCTAAAGCAATTACTTTTCCTCTTTAACTTCACAGATTTATAGAGTAGCAAAACAAAATCTCATTTTCAGGCAAAACCTTTTTGTGCATTGGTTAGAGATTATGCAAACTGAAAAATATTTACATAGTTTCAAAGTTTTGTTATTGTTACAATAGACACTGAAAAATAAACCTTTATACATGAATAAAGGAAAAATCAGGAATTAGTAATTGTTATGTGCCATCAAATTATTGAAATTCTGGCCAGTTTAACTGAAAAAGAAGTGTGGGCAACTATGGTGTTCCATTCTTGCTGAATACTGCAGATTGCCTTTTTTTTTTTTTTAAGAGGAGCCTCCTAAAATAATTTCAAGACCCCTTTAGAAATTTTCCAAATAAAATCTCACATCTGGTTGTGGCCAGGAAGCTGATTCACATATCTGTATTGCAAGACCATGCAAAGCTTCTTATTATACCTGCTGATCGAAACCCGCCTGAACATGAGCCAGCAGTGTGCCCAGGTGGCCAAGAGAGCCAGTGGCATCCTGGCCTGCATCAGGAATGGTGTGGCCAGCAGGAGCAGGGAGGTCATTCTGCCCCTGTACTCTGCACTGGTTAGACCACACCTTGAGTACTGTGTCCAGTTCTGGGCCCCCCAGTTTAGAAGGGACATTGAAATGCTTGAGCGTGTCCAGAGAAGGGCGACGAGGCTGGTGAGAGGCCTCGAGCACAGCCCTACGAGGAGAGGCTGAGGGAGCTGGGATTGTTTAGCCTGGAGAAGAGGAGGCTCAGGGGAGACCTTATTGCTGTCTACAACTACCTGAGGGGTGGTTGTGGCCAGGGGGAGGTTGCTCTCTTCTCTCAGGTGGCCAGCGCCAGAACGAGAGGACACAGCCTCAGGCTGCGCCAGGGGAAGTTTAGGCTCGAGGTGAGGAGAAAGTTCTTCACTGAGAGAGTCATTGGCTACTGGAATGGGCTGCCCAGGGAGGTGGTGGAGTCGCCGTCCCTGGAGCTGTTCAAGGCAGGATTGGACGTGGCACTTGGTGCCATGGTCTAGCCTTGAGCCCTGTGGTAACAGCTTGGACTTGATGATCTATGAGGTCTCTTCCAACCTTGGTGATACTGTGAGACTGTGAAATAGTTAGGTCTCAAAGACTCAAAATTAGACCTTGTTCTTACATTTTGAGTTTCTGAATGCTATTTTTTTGGTAATTATTCTCTCAGATCCCTTGACTCCAAGCTTTGCATTCATCTTAGCAACAGCTTTGTTCAAGTCATATTCTACGTCCCAGTAGTCTATTTGAGCATATGGTCACGTTCCTGGTCCTGTGCAACAGTATATCTTCTTAGCAAGAATTGCATTGTGCATTTTCAGTGGAGAGCCATGGAAGGAACTTAGGTCTTCAGTGCACTCTGTTAACCAGAACTCAAACTGTTGTGTAGAAAAGCACCACTACTGCTTAGTGCTTGTGCAGTGGTTCCGTGATTATTAGACACTTCTTGACAGACTAGTTGTTGTCAGGTTTGAGTCAGAGCTATCTGGAGGAGTTTTGTATCACAGTATCACCAAGGTTGGAAGAGACCTCACAGATCATCAAGTCCAAGCCGTTACCACAGAGCTCAAGGCTAGACCATGGCACCAAGTGCCACGTCCAGTCCTGCCTTGAACAGCTCCAGGGACGGCGACTCCACCACCTCCCTGGGCAGCCCATTCCAGTAGCCAATGACTCTCTCAGGGAAGAACTTTCTCCTCACCTCAAGCCTAAATTTCCCCTGGTGTAGCTTGAGGCTGTGTCCTCTTGTTCTGGTGCTGGCCACCTGAGAGAACAGAGCAACCTCCTCCTGGCTACAACCATCCCTCAGGTAGTTGTAGACAGCAATAAGGTCTGCCCTGAGCCTCCTCTTCTCCAGGCTAAACAATCCCAGAATATTACCAACATACCTTGATACAGTAGCTGCATTTCCACTTGGTTTAGCAGAGTATTTTTACTGCAGTGAACTGTTCTTTAAAACTACATTAAAATGAGTCCTGTAAACTAAACTCATAAAATTTGAACATAAAACCAAATACATGGGAAGTACCCATAGAATCCTAAAAATTATGCTCCAAGTAAAAAATCTCAAGGTGAAGTCACAGAAATAGACAATTCAGTACAGGAAGGAGGAAGGCTCATCTCCCTGGCCGTCTGTCCAGACTGTTAAGTACATGAATAACTGGGATCATGTCCTTAGAAGTGTTCTTCCAAAGCGGCTCATTGTGAAGTGTTTGTTCCTCTTGTATCTTTGGTGTGTTCTGGTATAATGATCTAGTGTTTGGATTTCTGTACTGTAGGAGAAAGTACTGGAAGGTCAGTCACAGCTATTTTTATATTAGTGAAAACTCATTTTCCCCATTTTCAGTTTTTGATTGATGGAAAAATGATGACTTTGTGCCCTTGTCTGGATGAGGTGCTAAAAGTACACAAAGCTGTTTCATGTGATTGACAACATAATTGGGAAGGGGGAGGGAGGGGGGAACCAAAATGAGCCTAAGAGCGAGAAAGAAACGGAAAGATGCCAGAAATCAAATACCAACAGGACAGAACAGAGCAGTAAACTGGAGAAGGAGTAAATTCTTTTCATTTGTATCATACACTTTTCTATGAACAATTTTGAAGCTGAATACTGAATATCTCCATGTTAATTATTTGATGTTTCATCCTCTTCAGGTGAACTGAGGTCTTAACTAGGTGCTTCCTGGGAACCACTAAGTCCTTAATCATGGAATACCTTAGGCACTTTCTAGTGTTATTTCAAACCACAGTCTGCTTCTTGAAGTCAAGTCACAATTGTATCATTCACCAAAATCAGACTAGAGAGCTTTTACCAAAATGTAAACCAAGTGCTTCCTTCTGACCTGTCCCATTGCATGTTGCTGGAAAAGCAGGAGGGTTCTGAGGCCCAGTCAAAGGTTGTGCCTGTGGTTGTTAGGCAACATTATAAAGTGACAGGTCAGGGTATCTCACTGCTCAAAAGTGGCCTGCACTCCTTCCTCTTGTGCTGGTCTCTGTCTTCATCCATCTCTACTGTGGCTTTCCACAGCTTTTTGCTCTGGAGCTCCTGAGAGTCCACCATGTCTCTCCCCCCACATACCTCCTCCTTTCACACTGAGGATGGAGAGTCCAGGACAGGCCTCAGCATAATTTCTCCCAAAAGCTGAATTTACCTCAAAACCTAAATTAGCAGCCAAGCTGCATGATGTGCCAAGTACTCTTTACTCTTGCCAGTTTTGGAAGGACATGAAGGAGCTTAGCAAGAAATTCAGCAAGGCCAAGTGTAAGGTCCTGCACCTGGGTGGGTGCGATCCCAAGAGCACACAGCTGCAGGTTGGGTGGGGAATGGCTGAGAGCAGCCCTGAGGAAAAGGCCCTGGGGGTCTGGGGTGAGGAAAAGTTCAACAGGAGCCTGCAGTGTGAGTGCAGCCCAGACAGCAACCCTGTGCTGGGCTGCAGCAAGAGCAGTGTGGGCACAGGGCAAGGGAGGGGATTCTGCCCCTTGGCTCTGCTCTCCTCAGACCCCACCTGGAGTACTGTGTGCAGTTCTGGAGGACATGGAATTACTTGAGTGAGTCCAGAGGTGGCCATGAAGATGCTCAGAAGGCTGCAGCAGCTCTGCTATGAGGACAGGCTGAGAGAGTTGGGGCTCTTCAGCCTGGAGAAGAGAAGGCTTCCAGGAGACCTTGGAGTGGCCTTCCAGTATCTGAAGGGAGCCTACAAGAGGACTGGAGAAGTACTATTGACAAGGCCTTGTAATGACAAGGCAAAGAGTAATGGGTTTCAATTGGCAGAGGGCAGATTTAAACTGAATGTTGGGAAGTCCTCCAGTGAGGGTGGTGAGACACTGGCATGGGTTGCCCAGGGAGGTTGTGGCTGCTCCCTCCCTGGAGGTGTTCAAGGCCAGGTTGGATGAGGCCTTGAGCAACCTGTTCTAGTGGGAGGTGTCCCTGCCTATGGCAGGGGGTTTGAAGTGGTTGATCTTTGAGGTCCTTTCCAACCTAAACCATTCTGTGATTCTTCTAATACTGTGAGCTTACATAAAGGAAGATTCAGTCCTACTGCCAAAGGAATTTCTCCTCTTGGTAGCAAGGAAAAAAAACAGTGTATTATACTGCAGCCACAAAACTACACCATGGTAAGAAGCTGTATTATGTATTTGTTTCTGTGGAAGGATCTTAACAATGTTTTAATATGGTCATAATGATAAATGATCTTCCCAGTCTGACACACTGTTGTATCTTTTTATTTCTTTTTATCCTCCTGCCCACAACCTGCCTTTCTCAGTTTTCAAAGCAGACCATGAAAAGATGTTTCGCTGTGGTATTTCTGGCAGAAGACATGGCCATTTTACTGTGTGTTTTTATGTGTCTGCAGATGCAGCAGCTTGAGAAGCAGGTTATAGATGCTGATCGCCAAGCAGAGAGAGCTTTTCAGCAGGTATACATATATATATATAAAGTGAAAAATATCTCCACTCGCTATGTGCATGGTACTGTAATGAAGAGAAGTTCAGAAAATAGCTGGTTTTCTTTAGTATTGATCAAAAGGCATAAGACAGTTTCTTCTTATGTCTCTTGATCTGTCTGGGCATAGATGTTTTAACACCTTTCTTTGCTCACTATGCAGTTCAGGTTAATAAAGTCAACACTGACAGCACAAATCAAAAAACAGATACATGTAACAGGCTTCTTCACTGGTGCATTGTCAGTCTTTGATACGTGATGCACATGGAAACAAAAAGGAGAGGAAACAGTGACCTCCTTTAGAAATTAAAGCAAGACTATCCAATACAGGCTCTAAAGGGGATTATTCTGTGTTGTTTGTTCTTTCTGTAGAAGTTATGGCATCTAAAGAATGAGATCATGGCTAAATATTTAACCAAAATTGCCTTTCAATTCCAAATGGCAGCTACAGCTACTGCAGACTTTTTATGAACATATCTCTGGTATTCCCTAAAAATCCTTTATCTCTTACTGCAAGACAGATAGAAACTGAAAATTGTAAGAATAAAAATATTCATGTGCTAATGTGGTATTAGAAAACATTGCTGGCTAGAAGCCAAGTACTTTTTAGTTGTTTTTTAGAATGCTTCTGATAATCTAGAGTTTGGGGGGAGGGGGTGTTTCCTGTTTGGTTGGGTTTGGGGGTTGGTTGTTGTTTGTTTGTTTTTACTGTTTGTTTATATTAAGTCTAACAAAGGGCCCTCTACATAAATTGCATTCTTCTGCACACATTCTATGAGTGTTTTGCCAGTCCTATTACTATGACATGCATAGGGAGACATAACAAACACTGGAATTTCTTTGAAATAGGCTTCAGAACTTTGCAGTTATCTGAAGTCTTAAGCATGGGGGCAACTTTAGTAGCCCATTTTGTAATTAAGTTACTGCCTTTAACTTGGAGCATTATGTTTCATAAAAGTCTTATGTTTGACCTTCCAAATAGGTGCAGGTTATGGAAGAAAAATTAAAAGCAGCTAATGTTCAAACAAGTGAATCAGAAACCAGGTTGTATAAGAGATGTCAAGAGCTGGAGATCCTGATACAAGATAAAAATGACATAATACAAAAATTGGAGCAACAACTTGAAGAACAGGTTAGAAATAATCGTGATACAAAAGATAAGCATCAATTCTATGCTTAATTATACAAAAGGAAAATAAAAATTAAGATCAATAGAGAACAGAGAAGCTTAGCATTACTGCTGTTCTTTAATCAAAAAGGTTCCCATTAGAAATACATCATTTGAATAAAGTTTATTCACTTGCAAATTATGCTCTGGCTTCCTTGGAAAGAACATACAACTTTTAAGAGTGGAAAGATGTTCTTTCTCTTCACTGTCTCCTCTAAAGAGCTATAATCTTTCCTAGAGGAAGGTGGAACAGCAGCCTCTGTGAAGGACTTTTTTTATTAATCATTATGTATTAGCCAAGAAACTGAATTGGTTTCAGGCAATCTTAGGACTTTTGTTTGAAGATACTACTCAGGGGGACAGTAATATGCAGTGAAAGGTATGCTTACATCAATTTTCTTTCAGAAGCAAATGAGACTGCAAGAAGCCAAAATCATTGAAGAAAAAGCAGCTAAAATAAAAGAATGGGTGACAGTCAAGCTCCACGAGGTATTACTCTTGCTATGCAGTACTTAGAAAATACAATAGTATGACTGGACATGCCTTGGGCCTCTTGGCTATTAAAGGGCTTTGTGCCATAGTAAACAAAAACACTTCCCATTGTCATTCATCTGTGTAGTTATTTGTTTGAAAGAGGAAAAGTGGAAACAAACAGCACAGAGGGCGGAGTATCCACATCACCTAAATTCAGATGTCTAGTTTGGTCACTGAGTATGTGTGGGTCATCATTATGGAGAAAGCCCAGAACTGCTCTCTACAAGGTCATCTTAGCTTCACTGATGGAGAGAGATTAGCTGGCAAACTGAACTTGCTGAAGCAGGTATCTAAAGTGTAATTAATCTCCAGAAAGCTGACCAATGCTGCTGGAGCCTGGCAGAAAAAAAGTACTTGATCACTTTTTATTTTCCAATGCCCTGAGTACTCTTAAGTCATTAGAAGTTTCAGGGGCTCTGGCAGTATTCTCTAAAATGACCATCTGTCTCCCTTGTTCTTCTGCTGCGGTGAGGTAACAATGTCTTTACACTGATAAAGCTACCAGTTTTGGTGTGTAGCTGTGCTTTCTTCTCCTTGCCTGTGTGGAATTTAAGGTTGCCTGTAAGAGTTAAAATATTACTCTGCAATGGTTGACTGGAAATTATACTCGCTCAAGTTGAAAACCAAATTACTGTTTTTAAAGTAGGAAACTAGAAGTAACATTCACTATCAGGCTGTGATGACTTTTTAAAGTAATTTGACAAAAATGCTATCATTACCTTCTAAAAGTTTGGAGAAAACCAGTTATTACTCAAACTGTTTACTAAATTTGAAATACAGAGCATCTCAAGCCAAGCCAGTTTCACAGAGGTGGCTAGCTGTCACCCAGGGGGAGGTGGAATTGCTGTCTCCCCTCTGTGTGATATGGGATAATTGTATTCAGATCTTCTCTTTGTGTGATTTAGAGCAGGAATTTGACCCAACGTCCTTTATCTCCTGGTACTGGGTTACCAGGTTGGTTGTTGGTTTTTGTCTTCCTGTAGAAGGTCTACTGCTCTGCATAAAGTTTTTCAGTACTTATATTTTTTTACTTTTTGCTGCAGGATGGTATGAGGCATTAGCAACAGCCTTCCCTCTTAACTCCTCTGCTCGCGCTTGGGTTTGGTACATGGCACAAAAGTTTGTACTTATAGCCCTCTACTTTTATTAAAAATGCCAATGCAGATTTCTTTTTTTCATTACTTATGAAGTCTTTTGAAAGCATTCTAGAGTTTGCTTGCTTGGGGGAATGATCTTAGCAAAAGCTGAGCACATATTCATTGCAAGGAATTTCATTCATGACTAAACTGGCATTAGGAGGAGTAGCAGAGAGGAGCTTACATTTGAATTAACTTTATCCTTAGATATGCAGGAATTCAGAGACAACCTAAATGATGTAGTGACTTTAAAACTTGTTTCACCAATGGATGAGATTAAATTTATATGCTTTTAGTTAGAGGTGGAAAATCAGAACCTTCGCTTGATCAACCAAAAGCAAACCAAAGAGATGAAAACAGTACAGTCTAAACTGCAAGGTAAATGTACAAATCTTTCTACATATGGGGTACTTCTTTCTATTCCCTACTAATTTGTGCATCCACATAACTGAAATTCTTTCTGAAGTCACAAAGATTTCAGTTAGTATGAGTTTACATCACAGTGACTGTATGTGAAGGTGTTAGGCAAATAATAGTTTAATGTTTATTGAAAAGATATGACTAGTTTTTGCTGGGTGAATGAATATTTTCTGTTTTTTAAGAGGTTCTGCAAGTAGAAAGATTTGGCTGGATTTATGCCAGATCTTTGTTTTCTCTTCTTTATAGCTTAAGTAGTTATAGCACTGTTAAGCAGTAGATCAGTGTCAGTCTGCATCTGCTCATCTGAAAGTCAGACTTCTGGTCAGATTTTTTCAATTGCATTTGACTAGGGTGATCCAAAACCTTAAATTCAGCCACAGTACCATCATCTTCCTCTCCAAGAGGTGATAGTTAATTTAAAAACTGTAAAATTTAAATATGGAATATCCCCTCCAAAGAGCATTATGTCGCAATGAACAACATTGAATTTCACTTGACATCATGTTGCCTCTTCACTAACTTTGTTGAGTCTGTCTGAAGGTTCCCTGCATGTTTGGTTGAACTAACAACTTCCTCTCATCTGAAAATCTGGGTAGTTTGCTGCCTAGCCCTTATTTTTTCATAACATGTCTCATTATATATGTAAATATCCAGACCTTTAGAAATGTCTGTATGTATACACACATAATATGCATAGTACCTGAAAAAAAGAAATATTTACAAGATAAAACATGAACCTTTTGAGCTAAAATGCACATCTCTATTAACTAGGAGATCGGAGTGGTTGTTTCTTTTGCAATTTGTGAATCAGTAATATTTTTGTATACTTCAACACTTAATAGCTTTAGTCATCTTCTGAGAGATCTGTTCAGAGGCTTTTTGAGACACTAAGAATTTGTGACCTGTTTTTCAACACCCATTTATTGATATTCTCAAAAATATTAAGCCATGTATTACTACTTGAAATGCCCATGCTGTAACAGGCTATCGAATCATAGAATGGTCTGGGTCAGAAGGGACCTCTGAAGGTCATCTAGTCGAACCCTCCCTGCAGCAAGCAGGGGCATCCTCAGCTAGATCAGGCTGGTACTGTTTTAAACAGTTTACGGGTATGCATGAGGACCTTTTGTTCCTTTTGATCTGCCACAGAACTTTCAATAAACACAGGTGGACAGCATTGTTTCATATCAGTTTATGGCACAATAGCTATCCCTAAGAACAGATTTCACCTTTTGCATTACAGAAGTCTTGAAGACTTTAATATACACCTTCAAAGCCTGATAGCCTAAACCTTTATATTTGCTGTAACATTTTTACAGATTGTCTTCATACTTTTATCTGAAGGGAAAGCCACTACTTAGTTAATACTGCTGTTCTACCAGCTTTCCCATATTATATATCCTAGTCCAATTCATAGGTTTAATTTCTATCACAGCAGAATAGAATCAGATATTTCACTACGTTTTCATTCTGTATTAAGTGCATGGTTTATATTTTGTTGATATGAAATCATTAAAGGAAATATTTATATATATATATGTGTATACACTTAAAAAATGCTTCTTAAGAACTAAAAATGTAGCTCCAGATTTCTATTGGTATGGGGAGTTAACAGACAGATTTTTGTTCCTATATTTTTTGTTATCTTTTACTAAATTTTAGTTATCTTAAAAATGCAGTTTTGCACTGCATAGTAAAGCATCCAGTAGCATCCCATTAACACAAGATTTCTGTATTACTGTTCTTCAGAAGCTACAGGCAAGACATCTGTTACTTTAGCACAAAAACCTGGAGAGTGTCATCAGCTAAGCAGTTTGACTTTTGAGTGCTTTTCAAATAGAGCAAGAAGTCCTCAACCATCTTCTAAGTTTGAAGAAATAAGGAAGTCTTCATCTAAAGAGTCAGACTGCACTGAAAGGAAAAACATGCAAGGTACTTAGTCACCTATACTGCATTTTTTTCTGGCACAGGTGGAAAACTAAACCCAACTGCTCTATGTATCCAAACCAGCTGTTGTCAAAGTAGGTATCAGTGCTCTGTGCTAGTCTCAGTAAGAAGAACTCCTGCTGAGCACTAGACTCTCCATAATAGCACTAATGCATAAGTTTGGCAGTATGCAGTGGCTGATGGACACTTTGGCTGTGAAGGAAAGAATTTGCTGTGGCTCAAGTTTGCTTCAGAAAAGTGTGAGGAGTTTAAGGATGCTGGCTGGCCATGGAAGGCTTTCATGCCTGTGTAAAGTCTCACCTAAGTTCAGTTTCTGTGTATTTGATGGATCTTACCACTGGTATCTTAGTGTTTGTTTTGTGCCCTAACCCCAAAACACCAGTTCAGTAATCTTTCATTGGTATAACCAAGGTCAGAGAAAACATAAAAGAGTTTCAGGCATCCTTTAATACCACTGTTTCCTATGTAAAGAAGGAGAAAACTCTGACCAGTTCAATCTCTCTAGCAGCACCTGAAGTTCACTAATGCCAGCAATTTGGCATACCGCTGTGTTATGCTACTATAAGCAAGTCCAGAGCAGGAGTGGGTATAGAAGAGGGCAAAGAAGATGGTGAAGGGCCTGGAGAATACATCTTGTAAGGAGCGACTGAGGGAGCTGGGGATGGTTAGTTTGAAAAAGAGGAGGCTGTGAGGGGAGACCTCATTGCTGTCTACAGCTACCTGAAGGAGCATTGTGGATAGGCTGCTGCTGGTCTCTTGTCACAAGTAATTGGAGACAGAGCAAGGGGAAATGGCCTCAAGCTGAGACTGAGTAGGTTTAGGCTGGACATTAGGGAAAAGTTTTTTCCACAGAGAGAGTGTCAGGCACTGGAATGAGCTGCCCAGGGAGGTGGTGGATGTGTTTAACGGTTTGGATATGTTGCTTAGGGCTATGGTTTAAGTTGAATCTTGTAGAGCAGGGTTAGAGGTTGGGCTTGGTGATCCTGAGGGGCTTTTCCAACCTGGATGTTCCTGTGATTCTGTAATTCCATTGCAGTTTGCTGCTTCCCTTAAGCAATGAGTACTTGAGTACCACAGTACTATTTGTGACCTCAGCATTTTCTGCACACTTAGTCACGGCACCTGAAATTGCAAGTTGAGGTTGCAGAAAATCAGAAACTGAAATAGATAATATTGGTATTTTGTGTATTCATGTTTGGCTATGTATTATTGTTTTCAGTTTTATAGATGAGAAAATGGAAGTAAGAGTCTGTTTTTTTCAAGGGAAAGGATAAGAAGTAGAACCTTAGGCTTGCCTAGATGGAAACAAATCCATTTTTTAACTTCATTAACTTAGTGTGGACTAAATTAAAATATTTGGCTTATCGAACCAAATTTAACTTGGTACAGCTATTTAACACTAACTTTCCAAGGTGCCTGTGTAGTAAAATAATAGTTTTTGCATGCGTTTTAATTCAAGAGGGAGCACCTGTGCATCACTGCCACACTACAAAGCTCTCTCTTGCAAAACCAGGTAAAAGTAAACAGCAGAAGCAAAGCTATTTCTAATGCAGTGTCTTTCTCTAAGCATTTTCCATCAGCCTCTCTTCTGTATCTTAAGCATTCACTACTGGGAATACAGTAATAGCTTGCAGAAGAAATTTCTGTGTGTAAACAGTGTAGAAATGCTCAGAATATTTGATTTGTTAATAGAAATCTTTTCTGACTTGCTTCGTATGCCTTCTTTGTGGTTTGATGGGGGTTATTTGTTTGTCTGCTGTTGTATATACAGCAGGTTTACTTTAAAACACGGCTCCACTCTGTTTATCATTACATGTATTGCCACTTTTAGTTTGGCTAAAGCTTTGAGAAATGTCTGTTACAGGCTTTTTTTACAATCACTGCAACTTCACTTGCATTCAAAACTCTCTTAACATTAAAAAAAATTCAATGGCATTATGCGTTTAAAATGATTACCTACTTACTCTTTGCAGACATGATGACAAAATCCTTTAGCGGTCAAGTTCACTAATCTAATTTTCTCATGTTCATTATATTTGTCCTCTAGAGAAGGATATCCTGGAAACTGCTTTTGCTGGTCCTGCATATGAGACCAGCAAAGGTCCAAAGTCATTGCAACAGAGTTCCTCCAGATCAGAGCAGAAAAATGTAAGAACAAGTTATTCATCCAAAGATCTAGATAGTGACATGTCAAAGAATTCTTGCACTACTGGGAGTGACTGGAGCTCAGACGAGGATGAAGGAGACAATAATGGACTGAAATCAAGGAGTGCATCAATTCTTTCAAGTCACACATCTGAAGGGAATGCAAGGTACAGCAGAGTAGGAAGTGAAATGTATTTGACAGCATCTGATGACAGTAGTTCTTTATTTGAAGAAGAAAGTTTTGGTGTTCAAAGGACACAGCTCAAGAAGTTATACTCCTGGCAGCAAGGATCCCAAAGAAGATGCCAGAACAGTCCAAGTGGAAAGAGCAATGCTGACTGCACATGTAAAAAGAAAGACCAAGATAGTTCTTCAGATGAACTGAGTAAGAAATTTCAGTCTCAGAGGCTAGATTATTCATCCTCATCCAGTGAGGCAAATACCCCAAGTCCAATTTTAACCCCTTCTCTGACACCCAAACATCCTGTTCTAACAACTGCTGCAGGTTCTCACTGCACGACATCATCAGATGCTCCTTCAAATTTACCACTTCCCAAGTTACAGACACCTAATGTGTTAATTATAAACTCAGCGTTAGCAAAGAAACATCTAAGCCAGCCTCAGCTGATTTCTGACAGGATGTTTGGTAGAAATAGAAATGCCATAAGCATGGTACATCCCTGGAGACCTCAGGAAACAGACATTGATCTGGTGGATGGAGAAGATAGTGATACTTTAGAGAAAATGGAGATTGGCTGTGATGAAGGAGTGACCGCTTATGACAGCACCGAAGCACAAAACGCCGAAGCCCAGGAACCTCGTGATACGACAAAAAAGAGTGCTAGCAACAAACCTCCAACCCCTCCACTACATCGATTTCCTTCCTGGGTATGTCTAATTACAGAGAGTTTTAATTCTGGTGAAACTAAATAGTTTTTGTGTCTCTCTTCTGTGATTTTTGTTGCCTCTACCTTCCTTATTCTCTGTCCAGTGACAGGACAGGACATTACCTTAGTTGGAACTAAGATGAAAAACTCAGAAGCAAGCTTGATTTTAACTGCAGTGTTTCTGCTGCTGAAAGCATAGTCAGTAGTTTTATTGATGACCAATCTTTTTTATGTGACATCTAAGTTATATACATCCTTTTGGATGTATCGAAGGAGGTGGTGCTTGTGACCTTTATCAACCTATTTAATGCCAGCAGAACTAAGCGTGCTGGTGTCAGTGGCTTTGCTGTAACCATTGCATCATTCACAGTCTAGATAATTACATTGACAGAAAACAAGTACAGATTACAGAAGTTATTGATCACATTTCCAAGTCAACTTTTAAAGCCATCAATCAGAGAATTAAAATAGATATTAATACATCTTAGACAAAATTCAAAATTAACTGCATCAAGACTTGCTGATTCTGCAGTTCCACAGTAAAGTAATTCAGAGATGAATAATGCATTAATATAACAACTTCTCTATGATATATTTTAGTGCCTGGTATTACATTATAGATTCTTTTACTGTGGCCTTTTAACAGGAAACATTTGAAAAGTTGGCTCCTAAAGGCATTTCTCCATTGTTAATGTACAATCTTCCACTAAAAAATATACTTGTTGTAGATTGGCAAGCTTTGTCCCCTGGTATTCACAGAATTAACCAGGTTGGAAAAGACCTCTAGGGTCATCGAATCCAACCTATCACCTAACCCTTCTAATTAACTAAGCCATGGCACTAAGTGCCTCAATCAGCCTCCTCTTAAACACCTCCAGGGATGGTGACTCCACCACCTCCAAGGGCAGCCCATTCCAATGCAAATCAATCTTTCCATGTACAACATGTTCCTACCATCCAGCCTAAACCTGCCTTGGCACAGCTTGAGCCTGTGTCTTCTTCTGTCACTGGTTGCCTGGCAAAAGAGACCAACCCCCACCTGGCCACAACCTCCTTTTGCATAGGTGTAGAGAGCAATGAAGTTTCCCCTAAGCCTCCTCTTCTCCAGGCTGCACACCCCCAGCTCCCTCAGCCTCTCTTCACAGGGCTGTGCTTCAGGCCCCTCAGTAGCTTCATCACCCTTCTCTGGGTACGTTCTAGTACCTCAACATCTCTCTTGAATTGAGGGGCCCAGAACTGGACACAGTACTCAAGGTGTGGCCTGACCAGTGCTGAGTACAGGGGAAGAGTGACCTCCCTTGTCCTGCTGGCCACACTGTTCCTTAGCCAGGCCAGGATGCCATTGGCTCTCCTGGCCACCTGGACATGTTGCTGGCTCATGTTCAGCTGTCGACCGGTACCTCCAGGTCCCTCTGTGCCTGACTGCTTTCCAGCCACTCTGTCCCCAGCCTGTAGCACTGCATGGGGCTGTTGTGGCCAAAGTGCAGAACCTGGCACTTTGCGTTGTTAAAACTCATTGTGTTGGACTGTGCCCATCTGTCCAGCCTGTCCAGGTCCCTCTTCAGAGCCCTCCTGCCCTCTGACAGATCTACACATGCTCCCGACTTGGTGTTGTCTGTTACCTACAGGACAAGTCTGGTGTGAAAAAAGGCTGAAACAGACTATGGATATGATGGGTATGGTTCATAAAACAAGGATACATTTTTCAGCTGCTACCAATGAGACCATTTTATTAACCATTTTATCACACTGTTGCACTAACACAAAGAGTAAGAGACTATGGGGAGGCTAAACAGAGGGAAAGTAATTGTGTTCTAATTATCTACCATCAAATCCATTCTGCTTGTGTAGGAAAGCAGAATTTATGCTGTAGCCAAATCTGGTTTAAGGATGTCTGAAGCTTTCACCATGGAATCTCTTAACAAAAGTAAGTAATGTAGCTGTTCCTTGTCTCATCAACAAAAAAATCTTTTCTTACAGTGATCTGTAAGCAAGGACAAAATGTCCTACATTCCTCTAACTTGTTTTTATGAAGATTTAGGTGCCTGCTATTAAAAACCTGGAACATCAATGATTATCTTTCTTTTGTCTTCTGTTATCTTGCCTCTTGACATTGTGCTGAATTCATACTTGTTCAGTCCACTTTTCTTTGCAATTAATTTTGGAGATTCTATACCAGTTACCAAAGTAAGAGATTACACTTCCAAATTAAAAAGGTTTATTAGTCATGAGTAGAGTTTATTTATACTCCTTAAAACCACTGTAAATTTACAAAAAATTAAAAATCTCTCATGGAAAATGGACAAAAAAAATTAGAAATCTCACATGCAAAACAGTTTGGGAGTTAGTTTGCATTTTATGGCAGTTACACAGTGTGCAAAATTACATTTGCATTTCAGTAATTGAGGGGTAAATTAAGGAATCATCTATAAAATGCATTGCTTTTTTAGGTGCTGTTTCAGTAACTCCATATTCCGTATCTGGATTATATACATCTCTGATATACAAGAACATGACCACTCCTGTCTACACCACTTTGAAAGGGGTAACTGTATTACTGTTTGAAGGAAATAATTTTGAGTACCATTAGGCTTCACATCCAGGATCTTGCTGCTTCACATTTGATGCTACCAAGCCAAATAGGTCATAAGATGACGTTTAGAGTTTACAGAAACCCAGAAGTAATGAAAATGCCAAATATCTGGGAAAAAATATTACAGCTGCTTATAAAATGTTACTAGTCCAGGTCAGTTCTTCTTAGGTTTCTTAGGTTTTTTGTTTTGGGTTTGGTTTTTTTTTCCCCAGAGGCTTGTTAATAGTTAAACAGAGCCACATGTTGTTCAGTGCCATAATTAAAAGTCTTTGTATGTGTAGAAATGGCTTTGTGTCAGTGCCAAAGCTGTTTATAATCAGATAGCTAGCAGTAAGTAATCACAGCACTGTTTGTTTTCTGTCAGTCTTTTATGATTTGGAAAGATCATGCCTTCAGCTACCACGGGTTTCTGGTTTCTGTTTCTGTTCTGGGGGTAACTGAGTACACAGAGGGCAGAGGGAATTCAGTTTTACGTTAATATTTGTGTGCCAAAACTCAGAACCCAAGTAAGAACAGCTTTGAATGTTATGAAGCCAGCAGAGCACTGCTACAGTATGAAGGAAATGACTGATACTCTTTATCCAACATATCAAAGGGGGTTGTGTTCATTTCTGCAGAAAGCAACTCAAATAAGCAACAGCCCATTTATAGATGAGTCTTCAGGATCTGAGGAAGAAGACAGCTCTCGCTCCAGCTCAAGGACGTCTGAGTCTGATTCTCGAAGCAGAAGTGGTCCAGGTAGTCCTCGGGCCATGAAACGAGGTAGGCAAAAAAAGTAAGAATGAGTAACTTAGGGGAAGTTTGGAAAATAAGATATGATCTTCTTAGAAATGGATTTCTTCCTTGCACAACATGGACATCTTAAATCAAGGCTTGTATCTCCACTATTGAAGTTTAGACTTATTATGGAAGCAGAAGAGGGGACTGTCGTAGATGGCTTTCTTTTCATTGCTGCCATGATGCATGTCTTTGTAAGGCATTAATGTAGTGGCTGTGGCTGTTGTCACAAGGGAAGAGCAACCTGTACATTTAAAGTGAGAAGCACCATTCTATCTTTACACTGTCATGTCAAGGACTTGTTATGACCAAGGTGAAAAAGTACAGGAAAAAACAACTGCCATCAGAAAAAAATCTCCACATATATTCAGGCTGATAAAACAAAGTAACAGTATCATGTGATAAAAAAAGTAGGTGGAAAAGTTCCCTCAACAGAATATTTGGTTCTGTCATCTCATGCAATGAAGGATTTCTTAGATTTTTACAGTGATTGCATCAAGGTCCTGTGTGGAGAGTTAGTTCAAACACTTGAATCCAGTAATATTCCATCACAGATGGAATAAAAATCTCACAGCTCCAAGTAATTGTGTGTTTTCCATCTAGGGAATGGGTATATGTTTCACAACATTGAAAGACATAGTGCTTCGTCATGAGGTGTAACCATCAGTGCCGTATCCCTGCGACTATTTCTTCACTGGGTAAACCAAGAGACTAAGGTCCCAGTGAGGCAAATTGTTAAGGTCCTTCATTACATATTGCTTTAAAAATGCAAAATACCATTATCCAGTACTATGTTACACATGCTAAAATTCCAGTTAGCAGGAGCTCCACTCAGTCACACCTGAGCTGGTACACAGACCCACTGTACATAGACCGAGAGTCTTCCAACAAGGCCAGTTCCTGGTGATGTAGTTACAGTTTTGCTAGTATGACAAGGCCTCCCCAGCATAGAATGAATCATAGGATGGTTTAGGTTGGAAGGGACCTCAAGGATCACCCAGCTCCAACCCCCTGCCATAGGCAGGGACACCTCCCACTAGAGCAGGCTGCTCAAGGCCTCATCCAGCCTGGCCTTAAATGCCTCCAGGGAGGAAGCATCCACAACCTCCCTGGGCAACCTGTGCCAGTGTCTTACCACCCTCACTGTAAAGAACTTCCTCCTAACATCCAGTCTAAATCTCTCCTCTTCCAGCTTAAACCCATTCCCTCTCATCCTGACATTGCCAGAGCTTGTCAATAGTCCCTCCCCAGCCTTCCTGCAGGCTTCTGTCAGATACTGGAAAGCCGCTCTAAGGTCTCCTCGAAGCCTTCTCTTCTCCAGGCTGCAGAGCCCCAATTCTCTCAGCCTGTCTTCATAGCAGAGCTGCTGCAGCCCTCTGATCATCTTCGTGGCTCTCCTCTGGACCCGCTCCAGCAGTTCCATGTCCTTGTGCTGGGGGCTCCAGAACTGCACACAGTACTGCAGGTGGGGTCTGAGGAGAGCAGAGTAAAGGGGGAGAATCCCCTCCCTTGCCCTGCTGCCCACACTGCTCTTGATGCAGCCCAGCACAAGGTTGCTGTCTGGGCTGCATGTGCACGCTGCTGGCTCATGTTGAGCTTTTCGTCAACCCAGACCCCCAGGTCCTTTTCCTCAGGGCTGCTCTCCAGCCATTCACCACCCAATGTGGGTGTCCATCTTGCATAGCAAAATCCAACTGCCATGGATGCAGAGGTACCTCATGCTACATGCTTGCACAATAGGAAGGGTAAATTGGTAATTCGATACTGGTTTCACCTATAGTTTATATCCATGCCTGTAAAATGGAGCCATTCCTTTTGTTTGTGCTTTCGTCTCATAAAATCCTGAAGTGGGGACTTAAGCCTCTTAGAAAACCTCAAAGTTCATACTAATTGCAAAATGAAGCTAGTCACCTACAGCTTCAGCATGCGGCAGAGTTTGAGCATAACTTCATAGTCGACAAGCAGGTGGATGAGAAATCCAGATACTAGAGAGAACGGCAGAAGGGGGAAGCGGAAGGCTGCAGTAGTAGAAACGAAGGTCCTGTATTTCTTTATTGCAGAATGAGTAGGATGCATGGCACTAACTCCCTCCCGTAGTGATATAACAGAAGGTGATAACACATAGTAGACATTTATTTGTTGTTTCATTCACAAGTGACTTTAAACTCTGTTTAATTATGAAGAAAGGGAGACTGGGATGTTAGCAGTGTGCTAATGGTTCAGTATGATAGTACTTTAAAAAAAGTTTTATTCCTGATGGATTTATGCTGATCTTTGTGTTCACCTGCAGATCCTAATCACATACTCTTTCTGCATGAACGTTCTGATCTCATTTGTTTCTAACGTACTTTAAAAAAGGATACAAAGAAACATCTTTCTTCTTTTAACACAGGCGTGTCTCTGTCTTCTGTCACCTCAGAAAGTGACTATGCTATTCCTCCAGATGCATACTCAGTAGATACAGATTGTTCAGAGCCAGAGCAGAAACTTCCTAAGACCTCTTCCTCATCTAGTGATAATGGAAAAAATGTGAGTACTGAAATTCTGTGAAGAAGTGCACCTGTGGTGCTGTGCATTCAAAGACTGCTACCAAGTCTTGCTGACTGCCAGCTGCTGCAAGAGAACAAATAGCAAAACTTACCCACAGTAAACAGCTGTGTAAGACTATAATGGTTCAAGGAAAGTGCAGATAATTCTGAGTTTTCTATATAATGAATACAGGTAGAAAACTCCCAAAGACAATACTTAAACACTTAGGATTTTTCTTTCTTGGAATCAGACCCCCTATCAGATTGCATATGGAATGCTAACTTAAATTTAAAATGATTATTTGATGGTTTGGGGAAACAGAAGGGCATTCTTCTGAAGGACCTGAGCTATATGCAGTAATACATTCCCATAGTTTTCTCATACAGAGAGAACTTCACACATCAGAGAAATCGCAAATAGAGTAACATGAGAGGAGAGCTCAAAAAGACCAAACCCTTTTGGGGTATTTTTCCATCTCTGGGAGTTTTTCAGTGGCCTGTATTAGTAGTTGATGTCTTCATATGCAGGTGGATAGACTGCCTGGTGATGAAGAGAATTTATTTTAAGCTTTCTTCATCAAGCAAAACTCTGAGCTCTATTCTGCAGGTGTATGCTATAAAAGTATGTCTGCATGAAGCTCTGAATTACAGTGCTCTGTATCTGGTCTGTAGGGTAGGCCCTGAAGTTGGGGAAGCATACATGTTTGCATTGTATTCATTTTGTTCCTTGAGTAACATTAACAGTTAGAAAGTAAACACAGGAATTATTGTAGTCTTCATTCTTTTGTACAGTTCTCAGCAAATAATTTACTCTTCTTCAAGTACTGTGACTGTAAGTAGGGATATTAAGTACTTATTCCACATGCTTGGCATTTGTCTTAATTGATGCTTGTAAAAACTTTGTCATTGGATGGAAAGTTTCATCAAGGATTGAACTGATTATGTAGCGTGCTTTTAAGTCATCAAAGTAGCTCTCTGTGTATGTATTTATACATATCTCTGAGAGACATAGGTATATGTGTACCTAACTACTTTTTATCTCCCTTGTAAATAATCAGGAAGCTTTGGAAAAATCTGGCTATCTGTTAAAAATGGGTGGTAAAGTAAAAACCTGGAAACGACGGTGGTTTGTGCTCAAAGGAGGTGAATTATTATACTACAAGTCTCCGGTAAGTAAATGTAACTTAGCTGCTATTTAATATTAGATTGTTTTAACTGAGAATTTAAAGCTGCTAGCAGGAAAAGAAATGCATTCCTGGTGTCTGAGCTGTTGCAGAGTGACTCAAGACTTAGTTCGTCATGAGCTGTATAATGTACTCGATGTCTAACTAGGAAGTATTCCTTCAGATTAATGTTTAAAGGAGTTCTATAATTATTTATTGCAATTGGTTGGTAGATGTAAAATAATCTTTTTCTGTTCTTTTCCATACAGAGTGATGTCATTCAGAAACCTCAAGGTCAGATTGAGCTAAATGCATCTAGCCACATTGAAAGGGGTGATGGAAAACAAATGATTCAGGTGCCTGCTTTTCTCAAGCCGTGTTTCTACTTGTACTTATTCCTTCCAACCTGTTCATCTGTCCCTATTGCACTAGCAATCCAAATGTGGAATTAATTCAGTGCCCTTTGTTTGAAACCAAAAAATCATGGTAGTTAGAGATACTACAAAAAGTCCTACAAGTAGTCTTAGTATTGCCACAATGGGCAATGCATCACATACAAGATATAAAGAGAGTAGTCTTGGGGCCAGCAATTAGGGGAGAGAAAGTTGTTTGTCTGTAAGGACATAAATTGAGTTTTCTCAGTTCTGCTGTCCTGGAACTTGTCAGATAGAGCCTTAGAAAGTGTCTGTCTGCTCTGTCTGGCCCTGGAATGCTTCATTAATGAAAAGTACTTTGGGGAAAATAAACTCACCAAAGTTGAGACACTACATTAGGTAGTATCTATTACAACACCCACACTGTGGGGTTGAGTATATAATACTCTTGAAGCTCAAGACTCTTCTGTTGCAACACAGCTGACCACAGAAAAACGAACATACTACCTGACTGCAGATTCTCCCAACATCTTAGAAGAATGGATCAAAGTGCTACAGAATGTTCTTAAAATACAAGCTGCCAGCCCGCTTTTCATACAGCCTGAAAGTAAGCCAACCATGAAAGGATTACTTACAAAGGTAGGAACACTTCTCTTTCTCCAAACTGCTGCTTCTGTATTTCTCAAGTGTAGTATCTAGATGAAAATGGGCCTGTAATAAAATAAGTAGAAGCAAAACAGGCATGTGTTTGCTTTCCCAGTACTTTGCAATGTGAACAATGCAATGTGACCAGCGCACCTGCTCTAGGCAATAATTTTCTTCTGGTTGTTTGGTTTAATTGAGTTTTGGGGTTTTGTTGGTGTTGTTTTTTTAATTCATTAGTTCTTGTGCTGAGTTCTCCATTAGCATTTCAGTGGTACCATAGTTCAGCATAGGTTTCAGTAGCTAACTGGCCTACTTTATTTCAGTGGAGTGCTCACTTTTTCTCTGTTACGGTTACTGGGACAGATTATTGCCAGATAATGAGAATACTGTATAAAAAGCAAGTTTTGGTTTTAATTCTCCCATTTCCATAGATTGCACTAAATTAGGCCTGATCCAAAGCCAAAGTCATAACTCAGACTGGCTTTACTAGGCTTTAGACAAGCATCTGATACTTTAATTCTCATGCCCTTAATAGAGTTATGCTGTTTTAATTATTTGTCTGC
This sequence comes from Tricholaema leucomelas, assembly GCA_013400475.1. Classification (NCBI taxonomy): domain Eukaryota; kingdom Metazoa; phylum Chordata; class Aves; order Piciformes; family Lybiidae; genus Tricholaema lacrymosa; species Tricholaema leucomelas. Next base: position 62,924 of record WAAF01018886.1, on the reverse strand, counting down.
TAACATGGAAAGGAATTGGAACCAAGGGATTTATTCACAGGATCGCCGAAGTTTAGAGATGGTGATATGTAATCTGTATTTCTCTGTTTGTTCCTAATGTGCTCTAATTTCAGGTGAAACATGGATATTCCAAAAGAGTTTGGTGTACTCTAGTTGGAAACATTCTGTATTATTTCCGTAATAAAGAAGACAAGGTAAGTCTCTTGTTTCCTCACTGAATGGAAGGTAGCTGTGAAGTAGACTTTAAACAGCAAGTTACAGCTTTATTAAGGTACAATTAGCCTGGGTAGTATATGTCCACTTTATCTTGGTAACCAAACATTTAGACTTCACAGATTGTAACTTTTGACAACAAGCAGGGCACATGCATTCGTCTCCTTCTCCTACAGGACATGATAATATATTCTGCATCTTCTTAACCCCTAGCTGGAGCATAACACTGATTTGCTGACTGTTCAGGTCTCCTTTTCTGACAGGCCTAAGACTCATCAGAAGAGATCTAGCTGTCACTTACTTCAGAAAGCTGATCCTTTCTAATGTATGTTTGCAGTGGGCATTGACTGCAAGTTTCAAAGAATGAAATGTTCTTTCTATCTCTCAGTTCATTTCCCAATCTTGTTCTTTAATATGACACCATACCTCGACAGTGCTTCAAGAAAACAAACCCCAAAAAACACAAACAAACAAACGAGAAGGCCTAACAGGATGCAGCGTTTGCTATTTTGCAGATGTGTGCCTGTGAAGGGGATCTTTTTCCATTCCCCATCTGGATTACAGAAAAGGATCTCACTCTCTACAACTGATGAGGTGGGACAGAAATGGTAATGGAAGATGGAAAAAAAAAGGATGAGAAAGTTATTTCTGAAACCTAGGGAAAATACTGTTTGAGGAAGAAAAGAAAGAAATGGGATCCAATCAGCTTTAGGTTAACCTTGCGACATCTCCTACCCTGTAGGTCACAAGGAGCTAAGGAAGAGCAAAACCTGGCTCTTCACACTGGGCCTAACTTTTACTTCTCTTCCTACACTCCTGAATATTGTTAATCCTAATATTTCCAGCCATATTTACCTACAGAGATGAGACAAAGGACAATTCCTGGTCATACATTTCACATGTCCGTTTGCTCCCAAGGCATTGCATTTTGTCTTTAAGAAATGTCTTTTAAATGGAGTTGGATCAGGAACAAGATTTTGGAATAGAATCATAGAATCAGCCAGGTTGGAAGAGACCTCCAAGATCATCCAGTCCAACCTATCACCCAGCCCTATCCAGTCAACTAGACCATGGCACTAAGTGCCTTATCCTGTCTTTTCTTGAACACCTCCAGGGATGGCAACTCCACCACCTCCCTGGGCAGCCCATTCCAATGCCAATCACTCTCTCTGTGAAGAACTTCCTCCTAACATCCAGCCTATACCTCCCCCGGCACAACTTGAGGCTGTGTCCCTGGCGTGTTTTTTTTAAAGAGAGATGACAGAAACTAAACTCTCAAATCAAATTGGAGAGAAAATACAGAATTCGGAGAAAGAAATACAGAGCTAGACATTATAAAGCAATTGCCCCATCCATGGCAAACCCCCTTGAATTTTTCCCCATCCCAAAAAAACTAAATCTACACTCTCCGTTGCTCCAATCCTCCTCCCCGCCAATGCCTCCGCCATCCAAAGAGGCCTACTGCTTACATGTTCTTCCCGATAAAGTGGCTTCTGCCACACACACAGGGCAGGAGGAGGAGGAAAGGAGAACGAACTGACCTTGTTGTGAGTCTATAAAGAGATAGCAGCATTATGGGATTGAATAACAATCTTCTCATCCCTGAAAAAATTTTTAACCCTATAGCCTCAACCTGGGACAGTCCCCTTGTTCTGTTGCTGGTTGATTGGGAGAGGAGATCAACCCCCACCTGGCTGCAACCTCCCTTCAGGTAGTTGTAGGCAGCAATGAGGTCATCCCTGAGCCTCCTCTTCCTCAGGCTAAACACCCCCAGCTCCCTCAGCCTCTCCTCAGAGGGTTTGTGTTCCAGGCCTCTCACCAGCCTTGTCACCCTTCTCTGGACACGTTCCAGCATCTCAACATCTCTTGAATTAAGGAGCCCAGAACTGGACACAGTACTCAAGGTGTGGCCTGACCAGTGTTGACTACAGGGGAAGAGTAACCTCCCATGTGCTACTGGCCACACTGTTCCTGATCCAGGCCAGGATGCCATTGGCTCTCTTGGCCACCTGGGCACACTGCTGGCTCATCTTCAGCCTACTATCAACCAGTACCCCCAGGTCCCTTTCCTCCTGGCTGCTCTCCAGCCACTCTATCCTCAGCCTATAGCACTGTTTGGGGTTGTTGTGGCCAAAGTGCAGAACCTGGCACTTGGCCTTGTTAAATCTCATCCCAGTGGCCTCTGCCCACCCATCCAGCCTGTCTAGGTCCCTCTGCAGGGCTCTCCTACCTTTTCAACAGCTCCACAGCTGCTCCTAGCTTGGTGTCATCAGCAAACTTACTGCTGCTGGACTCAATCCTCTCATCCAGATCATCAGTAAAGATACTGAACAGGACTGGGCCCAGCACTGATCCTTGGGGCACACCACTAGTGACAGCTGCCAACTGGATGTGGCACCATTCACCACCACTCTGTGGGTCCGGCTTTCCAGGCAGTTCTTGACCCAGCACAGAGTGAATCTGTTCAAGCCACAAGCTGCCAGCTTTGCCAGGAGCTTGTTGTGGCAGATGATGTCAGAGGCTTTGCTGAAGTCCAGCTAGATCTACATCCACAGCCATTCCCACATTCACCAGGCAGTAACCTGATCATAAAAGGAGATCAGGTTGGTCAGGCAGGACCTGCCCTTCCTAAACCCATGCTGGCTGGGCTTGATCCCTTGGCCATGCTGTAGGTGCTTTGTTGTGGCAAACCTGGTTGATTCTATTCTATTCTATTCTAAGTATATGGTCCCTGAGGACGCTGATGATGAGCGATCAGCTAGCCCTTCAGCCCCCCCCCACCGCAATGGAGGTAGACCTCACCCCTGCATTGCCCACTGATAGCAATCCATATTTGGCTAATATACAGAAACTGCAAGCCACTGATTCCTCTGCTCCTAACATCGCAAAGCCCAAGGGCTTTCATCATGCGTTGTTATATCTACCGCTTCCCTCCTCTACACCCCTCACACCTAATCTTCCACCATCTGATTTTCTGCTGCCTCCACCGCCAACTTGCCCAGGTCATCCACAGTCTCACAGTATCACCAAGGTTGGAAGAGACTTCATAGATCATCAAGTCCAACCTGTTACCACAGAGCTCAAGGCTAGACCATGGCACCATCCAGATGCACTGGGATGAGTGTTTCAGCTTCTAAACAGGCTTCAAGAACTAGAATGTCAGCAGAAACTTCAGCAGCACTTTGCAGAAAATGGGGCCCAAACCCTGCAGGAGTTTCAGCAGCGATATTCTGGAAAACATGGGCAGCAGGAGGGCAGTGGGAATGCTGTCGCAAGGTGGCAAGGGGTTATTAAAGATGCGTTAATTGAAGATGTTGTTTTACCAACACTGTGTCATCTGCTTCCCCTGCAATGGTGGGGGGTGCGGGAAACAACAGAAAGAAAAAACCTAATTACTGGAATCCCTTCTCCTGGGCATTGGTTAGGGAAGTCTGGAAGTCAGTATTACAGTTTGGGTTGCAATCACTATACATGTTGGCGTACGTGCTGGTATGATTCTGTTTCAGCTACACTAATTCAAAATCTAGACAGGGAGATGAGGACCCTTTAAGAACTGCTACTTTGACATGCTCACAGGGGAATATGCAGATGTGCAGAGACAAGCTAGATTACAGGCACCCATTTTGCATCAATCAATGAACCTTGCTAAGGAGGCTCTGAGAACTTTACCAGAGGACGGGAAAATAATTCCACCATTTACTGCTGTGAAGCAGGAGGCAAATTAAACCTGTATGTCCTTTTTAGACTGATTGTGTGGAGTACTGGAGAGATCACAGTTGGTCAATGTGGCTAAGGGCAGCTATACTTCTCTCATTAGCAATAGAAAACGAAATCCTGCGTATATTGCAAGGTTTCCTGAAAAGCACGTCTTTTGTTGATATGATGGAGACTTGTGCTAGAGTGGGTACAGCTGAGGAGCATGCTAATTTCGTGGCTGAAGCATTTGCAGCAATAAAGCCGCTCATTCAGCAAGGTGGAGGAGGCTGAGCTCTGAAATGTTATGGCTGTGGAAGTCTTGGGCATACTAAAGCTCACTGTAGGGCAGGAAACCCAAGCCCTCCAAAGGCTAAAAGTACAGCTAATGCCCTTATCAGGACCTGTAATCGCTGCCTAAAGGTCGGCCATAAAGTGGCTGAGTGTCGATCTAAGTTTACAGAAGACAGGAAACCGCCGGGAAACTGGCTGTGGAGCACAGGGAGGGGCAGTGCGATGACACAAAACGGCAACCCTCAAAGGCAGGCTGCCTGGACAGTATTGCCGCCGCTGTCACCACTGTCACCGCAGGAGTGTATGTGGCAACAGCAGTAGAAGCCACGTTAGTTGACCCACGGGTCCAAAGCATCCTGACGGATTTGTATGGGCCCCTGGGCCATGGATTAAGTGCATTATTACTGGGGACATCTTCAACATCTTGACTAGGGGGTTTCGTTTTACTAGGGGTTATTGATGCTGCCTTTCAGGGAATCATTTCTATTATGGTATGGACACCTTACCCTCCTGTATGTATTCCAAAAGGGTCAAAGATTGGGCAGTTAGTTCCTTTTGTCTCAGCAGTTCCAAGAGCTTCTAATCTACAACATGGGAATTAGAGGCTTTGGATCCACTGGCACCCCCAGAACTCTTACCTGGCTTTTGAAGTCCAAAAGAAAACACCCACCCAACAGGTTGCACTCATACACCCAGAAGGAAGACAGTGTCAGGTATCTATGTTGATAGACACTGGGGCTGACATAGTGAGGGAAGATTGGTGGCCAAAAGGCTGGGCATTGGAAGCCTAAGTTACCAGTGATGGGAGCAAGAGTGCAGGCAATGAAGATCAGTGCCAAGCCTATCACAGTAATGTTGTAGGATGGAAGCCAGAATACAGTGAGGCTGTATGTAATGCCGCTCCCTCTATGTTTGTTGGGGTGTGATGTGCTCAGTCAGCTGGGGACAGTGCTTATTACAGGGTCAAAATGTTTTTGATGGCAGCCACTGAAGGGCAACCAATTCTGATTCTGAAATGGAAAACAGGCTATTTGGGTTGAGAAGTGGTTGCTGTCAAAAGAAAAGATTGCCCAAAGTAATGCATTAGTGCAGGAACAGTTGTAAATGGGGCACATTCAACCCTCTGCAAGCCCGTGGAACACACCTATATTTACCATCCCAAAAAAGAGTGGAAAATGGCAGTTGCTCCATGACCTTCGTAAGGTTAATGAAGTCATGGGAGACATGGAAGCCCTTCAACTTGGCCTGCCATCCCCAAATATGATACCTCAAGAATGGGACATGTTAATAATAGATTTGAAAGATTGTTTTTGTCACCATTCCATTACATGAGGAGGATTTTGAGAAGTTTTCCGTTCCAGCAATCAATAAACAAGAACCCATGAAAAGATACCATTGGGTTGTAGTATCACAAGGCATGAAAAACTCATCCACCATGTGTCAAATTTTCATTGCTTGGGCCTTAGTGCCGTTTTGAAACAAGCATAAAGATCTGTTAATTTATCACTACATGGATGACATTTTGATTGCTGGACGAACTTTAAATTAAAAAACCATCAAAGAACTAGAAGGATGGTTGGGCTCTTGAGGCTTGAAAGTAACCCCAGAAAAAATCCAGTGTGCGCTGCCATGGAAATATTTGGGATGGGAAATAACAAAAGCCACTGTTTATCCACAGAAACTGACTATACACACAGAAATTCAAACTCTAGATGATGTGCAAAAAATTATGGGGGATCTTAATTGGATACGCGTATGGTGTGGAATTACTAATGAGGACCTATTCCCCATCTCCAAACTGTTACAGGGAGGAGGTGGGGTCAAGGCACCAGACAATCAAATTTGGAAGTTCAAAAGCATTAACAGATATAAAGGGAAAGATCGCAGAATGGTATACATATAGGTGAGATCCTAACTGTGAGCTTGGGGTCATGATCATCAACAGTGACCATCACCCCTTTGCCATCATTGCACAATGAATTGATGGCCCTGATCCGTTATGGATTCTTGCATGGCTATTCCTTCCTATTCAACTCAGGCGATCACTTGTCACCCGTGTGGAGGCAGTGGCTCAACTCATTATCATAAGGTCAAAATAGAATTGTTGAAATGGGAGGCCAAGAACCAGAATATGTAATAATACCTCTAACAGTGGAATATTTACAGTGGGCTTTAAAGAATTCAACAGCATTACAGGTGGCTTTGCTGGATTATAAAGGCACTATCCACATCCACTATCCCTCACACAGACTTTTGGGGTGGATACCCAAACTTCAGATAAAACAAAGCCCATTGTTGTCCAGGATTCTGGTGCAAGACATAACCATCTTTATGGATGCAGGAGGTCGCACAAGCAAGGCAGCCTTAACATGGTTGGAGAACAGGAACTGGAAGGTTATTGTATTGAGAAACCTAGAAGGGTCCGTTCAACTATTAGAATTACAAGCAGTAATCCATGGATTTTCTTTATGGGCCAGCAGGCCAGTGAACGTTGTTTGTGATTTTCCATATGTAGTAGGAGTTGCTCAACAATTAGAGAGAACCGTGTTAAAAACTGTCGGTACCTTAAAGCAGTATCAGTTGTTTAAGCAGTTGTGGGATTTGTTGAACCAGCAGTTGTGTCGGTATTTTATTACGTCAGAAGTCATATGAACATTACAGGCAGTTTGACAGAAGGCAGCCAGCGAGCGGACAATTTGGTTGCCCCAGCCTGGACCGATCACCTGCTGGACTGGTTTACACAGGCACATCAATCACATGATTTCTTTCACCAAGCAGCCAACGTATTGCACTGTCAGTTCCAGATTTTGGAGACCGATGCATGCAACATCATACTCTCTTGGCCTGATTGCCAACAACTATCTAGCAGCCTTGCTACAGGTGTCAGTGCCCACGGACTGGGACTTCTAGAACTCTGGCAAATGGCTGTGACACACGTTCCAGACTTTGGGAGCCTCAAATATGTCCATGTTGCTATTGACACTTTTTCCCATGCCATATGGGCCACAGCACAAACAGGAGAAGCCAGCAAGCACGTTCAATGTCATTTACGTTCTGCTTTCACAGTGTTAGGCGTCTGTCAAGAAATAAAAATGGACAATGGACCTGGATATATGGCCAGAGCTACTGCACAATTTGCAGCCCTATGGGGTGTGCATCACAGTACTGGCACACCACACTCACCTACAGGACAAGCCATCATTGAATGTACTCATCAAACCCTGAAGGGTTTGTTGCAAAAACAAAAACAGAGGGAATTGGGGTTGACACCACATGAAAGACTTAGCAAGGTGTTGAAGGGTTTGATGATGTAAAAAAGGGCCAAGCCAAGGTGTGGGTAAAAAATGGTGTTACTAGACGATGGGAAGGTCCTTGGACTCTGATAACTTGGGGGCAGAGTTATACTTGTGTCATTGTGGATAATGGAACCAAGTGGGTACCAGCCAAATGGATCAAGCCCTACCTGGAAACCAGTGAAGAAGACACCTAACTAACACCTTGGGACAGTAAGAACCTGTGAGTGGCTCTTGCAAGAGCCCTGAACCAGATGTGCCTTTGTGTGCCAGTGGCTCCCCTGGGCCAGCCATTCCATAGATGTCTGATCGCCATACCATTAGCCTATACTAGCAAAACAGTGCAAAACATAGGGGGTTTTAAGCAAGCAAAATGTAAGAATAATAAGGTATAGCTTTGTATTGATAACCAGGACACACTGTAACCGCGGTGCATCGAGAAATAGACAGAGGTATAGGAACAATAGGAATAACAAATAATGGGCAATTATACTAAGGCTTAAGTAGCTATGTTAAGTAATTGGTAATTGTAATGGAATAAGTTTGGAGTGATTTTAATAGGATGGGTTTATAGGTTAGCAATTCTTTAAAAAAAATCTGTATACCATGGTATTCTAAAGCACACTATGTAGTATAAAACCCTCTTGGTTTTTTTCCTTTTTTTTAGGAGGTTTTACATAGTTTGTTAGTTTCCCATAGATTTTTAGTGCTAGCGTAGATAAGGTCAAGAGTTTAGAATATGGATATTATAGAATGTTTTGTAGCTTTTTTTTATTCTAAGATAAGGATCATGACAAAAAAAAAAAACAACCACCAGGTTTTGTTACGATACACTGTCAAAGTTAATGTGGTATTACTGGATTACCGGATTCGCTTTTCACATCCCCAATGAGATTTCACTTGCAGCATGCTAGATTAGGCACTGGCATTCTATAGCATATACATAAAATGAGGTCACATCTCAAAAAGATGGCCACTGCGGCTATTAAAAGGTACTATCTCACCCATGCTTAGACAGTCAATCAAACAACACCTGCCTAGACAGCACACTATATACAATCACTTTACAAGAGAAGTAATACTTAACACCTGCTTATTCTAATTTAACACCATTGAAAAAAGGGACATTTTCCAGATAAATCATGCAGAGAAATTCACCCTAGAAAAGGCCAGTAGGTTGTTAGTATAGGGAAGGAATGTGTTTGTATATGGTTATGTTGCCTACGGGTCTTCGATGGATGCCAGCTTGTTATGTCCGGTCTGCTTTTGGCATTGATGGCTATGCGGACACCATGGCAAAGAATTGCAAAGTATACTGGGATATGGCTGTTACTGACTTTATTGACATCAAGCATGTTTATGACTGTAACCCATAAGCATGAACGAACAATGGGAAGCCTGCATGCATAGGATGATAGCCGCATTATCCTGATGCTGCGCTAGGAGTTGTCAAGCTTTAACCACGCTTAATGGCTAGCTTTAATCACGCTCAGAGAATTAGGTTAGTGCAATAAGCAAATGCTTTTTCACAAGCTTGCAGCAATCTTTTTTGTTGAGACAGGCAACTCTGCTAAATAGAGCTGCCATTGACCTTTGTTATTAGTTCAAGGGCTAGACACATTCATTGGTGAAATGATGGAAACAGCTGTTTTGTTGGTCCTCTCTATAGCAGTGTTTAAGATGCCATGTTTGTTATCTTTTTGCAAGGGCCCTGCAGTGGGTGAGAAATGCTGCCTTCATCGTAAAACAAAAAGGGAATTGTGGGAATGCGATGTGAGAAGGAATGATACCAGGCAGTGTGAGCATTTGGCCTTGATTCCCACAGCTTCAGGATGCCTCCCATGAGGGAGGAAAGATAGTGGGACACCTGGTTAATAAGAAAAACAAGGTGTGATGTATGTAAAAGACTGGGCTGTATTTGCCTAAATTATGCTAATGTGTAGGTGCATGATCTATTCTCTAGACTATATAAATGGAGTCAGAATGAACGATAAAGGTCTCCGGTGGGATTCACGTCGAATCGTGGAGTCCCTATGTCGTCCCTCCTGGCAGTAATAGAATAAGAATTTTCTAGCTTGTAATAGAATGAAAATTCAGCTTTTGTAAGCAGAATATGTGTATGAAACATTTTCCAAAGCTAGTTCATTTCCAATGGTCAACAATTTGCTAATTAAAAATGGTTCCTGTAGCTGAATGTGCATGTGCAGAAACAAATTACCCAATCTGCAGTGGTTAATGCAGTAGTGGAGTCCTTTTCAGTGGCCTCCTCTCAAAATGGAATTCAAATTTTAAAAATTAGCCAACTATGTTTTCCTTACACTTAGTGAATATGTCGGTCTTGACTATTTGTATGTATAATGGCATCTCTTGATTTTCAGCATCTTACCCTGTTCAAAAGGTTGAATGCTTCAGCAGGACCACAGGAAAAAAAACCACCATATATATCTGGAATAAGGAGCCTCCACTGTATGATGTTTTCTTTGAAATTATTACATTAACAGCTCAGTTTATGAAATCACTGTTCAAGAAGTCCCACTGTAGATTGAGTAAAACTTGCCAGCTACTGTCCTATATGTTGTTTTCAGTTTTTAAACATGGCACTTCAGTATGTGGTTTAGTGGTAATGGTACTGTTGGGCTGACAGTCGGACTTGGAGGTCTTTTCCAAATGAATGATTCTATGATTGAGAATCCTTATTTGCTTTTCACTGGTGTTGATATTTCCAGAGTTGTTGATATTTCAAGACAACTTGCTTCAGGCTTACACTCGAATGGGACACAAAGAAGATGCCCAACTATCCTTTCACCAAAGGGAAACAGACATCCTTCTCTTTCTGAGGAATCACTAAGTATTGCTAGACAACACAACACAGAAACAGTAGCCAAAGCTTCTTCACTACAACATTAACACTCTCTTGAACATCCTGGTGTCTGAAGTTACAGAAAGAGCAGTGGTGCTGTAGGAGAGGAGGGAACTGCATAAAATAGTAAGGGCAGACAGCTATAGTCTTTAAGCCCTGTTACCCAGTTGTGCTCTATTTCTGTTGATAACTATGAAATACTTCTGTGAAGATTCCCTGTAGAGTGGCTTTTCATATAAAATATTTTCAGATAAATGATCTGTCAGATTGGAGAATTAAACCAACTGAGGTCTACTGCACAAAAAAAATTACCTTTTGAATTCATAGCATAAACAAAATAGATATGTCAACAGTACACTGCTGTTCTCTGAAATAACAAGATTGTAAATCAAGTTCTAATCATGACCCTGGGAATTTTTGCTTGTAACCAGGTCTGGAAACTCTGAAGAATTCCTGCTTTTCTCACCCTAACAGACATTTCTTGCAGTAACTAGATACAGAATCAGATTTGGAAAATAGTTTTTTGAAGTCTCACTTTCAGACTTTGTCACATCTGTTCTTCTGCTGTGCCACAACTGGGTTATCTGCTCTTCTTGGCCAAACTGAAAATTACTAAATATAAATGGCTATTGATGCTAATTTATGTTTTTCTTTCTCTTTGTAGAATAAGAAGTATAAAATCAGTGTGCACTGAAGCATATACTTGCTCACTCACCACTTCCAATATTTACTTCTAGTTCCCTCTTGGTCAAATTAAGCTTTGTGAAGCTAAGGTTGAAGAAGTTGATAGATCATGTGATTCTGATGAAGATTATGAGGCTAGTGGTCGCAGTTTATTATCAACACATTACACTGTTGTTATCCACCCCAAAGATCAAGGACCCACTTATCTTCTTATAGGAACCAAACATGAGAAGGTAATAAAAAAACCTTTTTTAACTGAGTTTCAGTAACTATGAGTATGGTGCTGTTATAGTAATACTTCTGAAAGAGGAGAAGGGGGACCTACAAGTCAACTGACCGGTACTTGGATATATTTAGCAAGGAGAAGGTCTTGCTTCATTAACATTGATCAGAGCTTGTCTACAAATAGTCCTTTCAGAAACATGAAAATAGGCAAGCTTGCCTGCACATAAGGGGATGGTGCAGGATATCGAATGCTGCAGTTGGAGAAACTTGCTGACTTTACACTGTAGACAGACCTGTCTGTAGCAGACCTTCCTGAGAGGTTCTGGGATAATATTACCCATTTTCACTGGTGAGATTAACAGTAGGGAAGACTGTTCTACTGAAGTGATGGATATACGAAAGGCATGGGTAGAAGAAGTTTTATTGCTTTGTTTTTCTGAAGTAGCCTTGTACACCTCACTTTGCTTTCTAGTCATCTCCCCGGGTTAGCAGGATCTGGTAGTGCTAAAAAGGCTGTCATGTTAGCTTTCTGAAGAGCAAGGCATGAATGTCCTGATAATTTTCCATGATTTCTGAGGGCAAAAACTTATGAATAGAGTCCTGTACAATTTTCCTTACTTAATATTTGTAACATAGAGACCATGAAGACAGACTCCATTGGGCTTCTATAGGAGTGCATGGCAGAGTTTCAAACTGGGAGCAAAATCCTGATGAAGCAGCTCTTTTGAACATGGAATGAGTGAGCTGCTGTGTTTCTCTACCTCAGGACACATGGCTTTATCATCTGACGGTTGCAGCTGGAAGTGGCAGTGTAAATGTTGGATCTGAGTTTGAAAAGCTTACTTGCAAATTACTGAATATGGAAGGTGATACCAGTAAGCTTGTTTTTTTCAACATACTGATCTTCTAATATGTACTTCCTGAACCTACTCATGAACTGAATTAATTGCAAAACCTATGTATTTTATCTGTCTAGCTTCTCAGATTTGGAGGCATCCTACCCTTTGCCATAGCAAAGAAGGAATTACTGCTCCGCTTACAACGCTGCCATCAGAAGCATTGCAAACTGAAGCAATTAAATTATTTAAGGTAAAACCATAGCAGATGCCTTCTTTAGTTAACTGACTTACTATTTTAACTCTTAACCAAATAATGCCTATCAGTTGGCTTACTAGAGATGTTCAGTAGATAAGAAGAAAGCAAACAAAAGTTTAATCTTACTGTTTAATGGATAGTAGCAGAATGTCCCTGTATTACCTCACCAAAGACTGTCACTTCTGGCAGAAAGCTATTACTTCCAGTTGCAAGAGAGCAGTTTAGTCCTCAACTTCTGTCCCTTCTGCTGACATTATTGAAGAAGTGCAGCTTAGTAGAAAAGGCCACAGCCATCGTGAGCTCCAGAGAACCCAACAGTATGGGTGGTTCTCTCTATTCAGAGAACTGTATCTGAAGTACTGTTTTTTCAATTAGCTTTTAGGAAGGAAAACTACTGAGCAAGTGTTCTGTTGTAGGTATCTTTAAATCAGCTGGAAGATATTCTAAAAATCGGAAGAAAAACAGAAGAAAGTTTAAGCAAATCATATGTTATTTGGAATTAAGATAGAAGGCAGACATCCTACAGATCTTCTGAAGAAAAAGAAAATCTTGATATAAAGTAACTGTTCTTAAAAGGTCAATTAGGCTTTATGGTTAAGGACACCTAATGGTTCATAACTGCTGTGCTGAGATTTTCTTGTATGCTGGTGGGATATTCTATCTTGCCCTTTCTTTTTTGGTTCACTGTGAATCAAGAGCTTGGAGAAATTAACTTTCTCTGCAGAGCTTATACAAGTCTAATGAACATATTCCCTGAAGAGCTGTCTGGAGAATTTTGTCGTAGTGGTTCAGCTCTAGAAAAGAATTCAAGACAAGCATCATTGTGGGAAAAATTTTCTCCCTAGCGGGCATGAGCTGTAAACATCAGAGCTTGTGCTGGGAAACTGTCCTTGGGCTGTCTTGGGCTCAGGAAACCAAGCTGTAAATAATGAGCACCCACACACAGCTGCAGAGGGCTGAGCTTGCCATCCCACAGGGGTGGACATCAGCCATTGTTGATTCTGTGTGCCCTATCTCTACCTTGCACATAACTTTAAGCCAATCCGACAGAACCACGCTGGCAGTAGCCTGTCAGAGGGTATAAATTGTGCTGTGCTGCAAATAAATTTTGGAGTCTATTCTATCAACTCATATTGAGTGCTGCCTCTTGCTCCCCTCCTCCCTGGGGCCTGAACCCTGTCGGTATTGCTGGACCAATCCCTCGCGGGCGAAACTTCCCAGCACATCATGTGTTCAGTCATAGAAACTTGTAGGCAAATTTTTCAGCTTGTTTCTCTGAAACATGTGAAGCACTTTAAAGAAGCATATCCCTCTTACTTTCTGCAGTCCTGCAGCCTGAAAATTTACTTCTTTGATAAAAATAAATTTGTATCTATGTGAAATAACTTTCTGAAATATAATTCAGACCAAATTAAAATCACAAACATTTGTCTAAAATAAGTAAATAGGAGATTACTTGTGTGAGCTTTACTGAAACTTTGAATGAATCATTTTAAAAGTCAGGGTGATGGTTTGGGTATTACCTGCTCCCCCACTCTCATGAAATCACCTAGACCAGACTCAGCAGAGCTAGAAATAAAGAATGAAGCTATATTTACAGCTTAGCACAGTATACAAGCAGATATACACAAATATATGCCATTATATACAAATTAAAAGTAANTTCACTCACAGGCTTGCAGAGATGTATAAGAAGAAGAATGTAAATATAGATAACAGAGTTGCTGCCTGGGCTTTGGGCAGAACTTCTCTCTCTGACCTAACTTGCTGTCTTTGTGACTAATCCACTTGCTTCCTAAGCCCCCTGGCTGACCCTCCAATCTTCCTTGGGCATAAGGCAAGATCTGGGGTAAGGGAAAGGAGTGGGAGGAAGGTGAAGGGGTGGTTGTGAGCCCCTCCTGGGGACTCAGGTTTCTGAGAGGGCTGTTGTGTTTCTGTATTACCTTTTACCTTGTCTATTTCTGTATATAACTGCATATATAGATTGTAAATCTTTGCTTGTATATTGTGCCAGCTGTAAATATAAGCTTCATTCAATTTCCAGAGCCGCTGAATCTAGTCTGGGTGATTTTCCAAAGTGGGAGGGTGACAGGTAACACCCAAACTATCACAGCAAGTTAAAGGCAGAGTCAGCCACAGAGACCAGACCACCAGAAAGCAAGGCACAGCCAGAAGGGAGAGCTAAGAAGTGTGTGAGAAGTGACCATCTTACCTGTATTTTGACTAGTTGCATTTCTCAGCAGAAAACTGAGGGATATGAATTAGTGTTGTTTTTTCCTTCCTTCTCACAGCTAAGGATTTCATTCCAGTAAAAATTAGCCTCAAACCAGCACTGTCAGTGTGATGGTTTGGGTGTTCCCCACCCCCCCACACTTTGGAAATCACCCAGACTAGACTCAGCGGCTCTGGAAATTGAATGCAGCCTATTATTTACAGCTTAGCAGAGTACACAAGCAGATATTTACAGTATATACAGTTCTAGACAGAAATAGACAAGGGAAAAGGGAATACAGAAACACAACAGCCCTCCCAGAAACCTGAGTCCCCAGGAGGGGCTCCCAACCACCCCTTCACCTTCCCCCTACCCCTCTCAACATTACCCCAGTCCCAAGGAAGGATAGAGGTTCAGCCAGGGGGTTAGGAAGTAAAGTGGATTAGTTAAAGAGGCTAGAGAGAGAGATGCAGCTCAGAGCTTCCCAGCAGGAGAAATGAGTTATCTATGTTTGGATTCTTCTTCTTGTATCTCTCAGCAAGCCAATGAGTGAACTAGACATCACCATTGTTTCCCTTTCACAGCCTGTAATCTAGTCCTTCTCACCAAAACATTCTAGCTGGCTTCAAACTAGCACAGTCAGGTAGGGAATTGATTTAGAAACAGTTCAGAACATGTTTCAGTGATTCCATTGTGGACAAAAATTAGTCCTGTGCATTCAGGACAATATATTTATTGTATTTTGCTTATATTCCTTGCAATTCATAAATTACTACATAGAGTAAATACAGTGAGTGATAGTAAAATCACTAGTGAAAGCCAAGACAAACCCCAAATGTCTTTGAATTAGAGTTTTCATATCTGTGTATATTCTGCCATGTTGTGCTTACTCTTTGCACAAGCATTTTATACTGGTAGCCATTAAGAACTGTACACTTTATGTTTTAAAGTCATATAGAGGGGTAAGCTATGCTCAGCTTGTCTTTAAACCTGCCTGCCAGCACAGTTGTTGCAATTCCTGCTCACTCCATTAGAGTGAAAAGCATGGATCTTAAATCTCTCTCTATAGATTTTCAACCATTCTGGCCCCTTTCACCTCTTTTTTGCAAGGCCAGCAGGGTTTCACAGCATCACAGAATGCCAGGTTGGGGTCTGGTCCAACCTTTATGGGTGATAGATGTCCTCTCAAGCTGAGTTTTAAAACTGTCCAATGTAAAGGAATCCATTACTTCTCTTGGGAGATTATTCCAAAGTGTAACTTCTCAGCATGAAAAAATTTCTTACTGATTCCAGTTGGAATCTCCCCAGGACTGACTTGTGCCCATTACCCCTCCTACTGGTAAACTGACTAACCATGACTTTAATTGTAGCATGCTTTGGTTGTACAGAATGTCTGTGACTTGTTGGAGCCTTTTGTCTCTAAACTCACTTGCTTTTTTTGTCTCTAGACCTGCCAGTTGTTTATAAATGCTGCAGTTGACTCTCCTGCCATTGATTACCATGTATCTTTGGCCCAAAGTGCGTTGCAGATCTGCCTCACACATCCTGAACTTCAAAATGAGATCTGTTGTCAGCTTATTAAGCAGACAAGACGGCGACACCCACAAAACCAGACAGGACCAGTACAGGTAACTAGTTTTTATTTAGCTAATTCTGTTTCAACAGCAATGAAGGAACTGTACAGACTGTTTACACTTGGGAAAGGGCTCTTCTCTTCTGTAGCACATGCTTACTTAACATCAGATAAAAACCTGAATTAAAATGTTAGTACTGCTGTGTCTTCCTGAAATGAAGCTGATGTAATGCTGCTAAACCACATGGCAGAGGTCTCCACGTGAGGAGTGTGAAGAAAAGCAATAGTGCCATGTTGTGGAATCTCAGATAGACTCAGGGTTTCTGATCAATATCACTCTGCCATGTCACACTATTCTGCATGCACCCTGCGTGCCAGACTATAAACACATACTTCACATTTTTCACATTGTCCACTGCCAGCTCTTTGCTCGCATGCAGCTATGTAACAACTACATGAACTGAGATTGAAAACCAGTACTTAGTTCAGAGCTGACAGAACTAGAACAATAATGCTTATGATGGAGAAACACCTACAGGACTAGGAGGTGGAAAATGAGAAAGGAAATTATCATACTAAGGCTTTTGTAAGAGACACATTTTCTTTTGCCACAAAGTAGAAGACAACCAGCAGACGTACCTGTTACCTAGAAACAGCTTGCATCTGGGATAGGGCCAGTATGTGCGCATTGCTAAAACACTGACAGAGCTCTTACAATAGACATAACGTGTGCATGTCAGTTCATACTCACTATCATAGTATCACAGTATCATCAGGGGTGGAAGAGACCTCACAGATCATCAAGTCCAACCCTTTACCACAGAGCTCAAGGCTAGACCATGGCACCAAGTGCCACGTCCAATCTTGCCTTGAACAGCTCCAGGGAGGGCAACTCCACCACCTCCCTGGGCAGCCCATTCCAGTAGCCAATGACTCTCTCAGTGAAGAACTTTCTCCTCACCTC
>WAAF01018886.1:1117-36239 GCA_013400475.1 Tricholaema leucomelas | reverse complement strand
CCCTGCACTTGGCCTTGTTAAATTTCATCCCATTGTCCTCTGCCCACCCATTCAGCCTGGCCAGGTCCCTCTGCAGGGCTCTCCTACCTTCCGACAGACCAACACCTGCTCCTAGCTTGGTGTCATCTGCAAACTTACTGATGCTGGACTCAATCTCCTCATCCAGATCATCAATAAAGATATTGAACAGGACTGGGCCCAGCACTGATCCCTGGGGAACACCACTAGTGACAGCTGCCAACTGTTAACATTACTGCTTCCAGAAAACTGCTTTGATGAGTGAATAGTGGCCTGAAGCCCAGCAGGGTTCCCAGGAACTCCATTCCACCTTCTCCATACCTACACCACTTGTGAACCAGTCACGCTCCACTTTAAAACAAGCTTCATGTAAACTTTATAGCAGTTGCTGAAAGACTCCTGCATGCAGCAGAAGGAGAAAGCAGATATCCAAGTCATCTAATGACATAACAACTCACTGTACAGAATTATTCTCTGGCTGCTACTAAATCAAGTAGCTGGGCCTTCCATGTAAGGATGTTATGGCTTATTTCCATATGGCATATTTCCATGGCTTAAACATGTTGCAGGATAAACAAATGACAAACATATTAATCATCAAATGCTCCAAAGAAGAAATGCAGTCAAGTTTCTTTTCAGTAAGTTTCAAAATTCAAGCTGTGTATTTCAGGTAGGCAGTAGGTAAAAGATTCTGTAACAAGCTGACATTTCTCTTCAGAGGTGTTTTCAAAGAAGTAAAGTCAGTTTTGTAACGCTTTCCTTCTAGATCTGTGACATTATTTCCAAATGGGAGCAGGCCTCCAAGGAGCAGCACCCTGGGAAATGTGAAGGCACGAGGACTGTTCGCCTTACTTACAAAAATAGGTTTGTCTAGCAAGTGTAGCATCTCTGCCTTGTCCCAGGATTTGCTTTTCATTTTTGCAGACTTTATTCATCTGAAAAATACTGGCTGGCTCAAAGCCTGCAATATAAACACTAAAGGAATGTCACTGGGGAATTGTTTGGGTTTTTAAAGTGCAGTTCTTTTTCTCTTGTTCTTAAGAGGTGATTAGAGCTGCCAAAAAGAACGGGGGGAAAGGCAACACTGAACTAGGAAGACTGAAATTAAACAGTAGCCCGGTGGTTCAAGTACAAGTGTTGCTGTGCTAATGTGTTTTGACCCTGGTGTAAACATGGCACATTAAGAGCAGATAGTGCTAATCCTCAGGCTTAATGCGTTTCCCTCCCTGTTTTATTTGGTAACTTTCTGCCTTTTCTGTAGGCTTTATTTTTCAGTTCAAGTCCATGGAGAGACAGAGAGAGAGAAGCTGCTGCTGGTGTATCAGACAAATGATCAAATAGTCAATGGACTTTTTCCTGTAAACAAAGAACTAGCGATGGAATTGACAGCTCTTTTGGCTCAGGTAATCCTTGTGCATCGGAGACTCACACAGTTTCACAAATGAAAAACCTGAACAAAAAAATGGTCCAGGATTGCTTGACATTCCTTTCACATGTGACAGTGCAAGGAACAGACTGGCCTGCGATCTTTGTGTAAGGCTAACTTTATACTTCAGTGAAAATGCCTCACCGCTTACGCTGTGGCACCAGCACAGATCAGTCAGGCCTTGCTTGATAAGCTGTCATGTAACCACGTGCCATTTCTTCATTCACTATTCCTTCCCTGAGTTCTGCAACTTAAACCACCAAGGTAACAGCTTTTCATGAAAGCCTGAACCCCCTTGACGAGACCTGCTCCTGACAAGACTGGGACTATCTTTTTAAAAGTTAAAGATTCCAGGTTATTGATGGTGTTACGCAGTAAACCTACACTGCTTTATGGCAGCTGGAGGTCTGCCAGTCTCAGAGCAGGACTAGGATTTTGCTTCTGCATTTACACTTGCTCTTTTTTCCATGGCAAATCTAAACTAAGGAAAAGAAAATTCCTCCCATGACTTGTTATCAGGGAGGAATGCACAATTTACAAACTGGTTGTCATTTTTTACTTGGTTAACCAAGACAGACAATAAGATAGCTCATAATACCCAGCTGGAAAGTTACTTGGAGTAACAAAGAATCTTCTTCTTCGTGGTCTTTACCTTAGGTAGAGATTGGAGATTTTGAAAGGCCTTTCTCAACTCCAGCAGGACAAGTCACTTCCCAGTCCAAGTCCAATCAAACATTAAAACAAGTTTTGGAGAGATTCTACCCTAAGCACTACAGGCAAGGTTGTTCGGAGGAACAGTTAAGGTGAGAAGAGACGTACTGTGTGATTTGTGTTCTCTCCAAATCTAGGAGTTAAATGAGGACGTCTTAAATTGTCATTAGATACAGCTTACTGTCACACCATATTTGCCTAAGCCTATGTTTGGAAAACTCATTGTCTTCCTACACTGGAGAACCCATTTCCTTTGTGTGTTTCTGATCTAAACAGAGGGCCATGATGAAGCATGCCTTCCAGCAAAGCCATGCACGTTACAACAAAACTCTAGCTATATTGAAATTCTTATTTTTCTTACTCAGCAAATCTAAACTGAGTCTGCACAGAGACTAAAGAACTACTGGAAGTAAGAGACCTGAGGATCTGAGCTGAACATTTGCTATGGAAATGTGTCATCTGTGGCAGCCAGTCAAATTGCCAGTAGATAAGCTCAGTAGACTTGCTAGTCATTTAATTTAAAATTAATCACCTGGAAGTAATTTCACTCCACACCTACTAACAAGAAAAAGAGCAGCATAGTGTAACAAATTATCACAAAGGCAATGATACTGCAGTTTTGAAGTCCAGTAAACATCACAGAAATGTTTTCTTCACTCTTCACTACAGGCTTGGGAATGTTCACAGCTGTTATCATTATGCAGAAAGGATTATCATATACTCGGAATAGTAACATTCAAAAGTATACACGCAACAATAGAAAGTTAGGCAATTTCAAAGGACAAAGTGTAAGAGGTCTTAGACTACATAAACTAACAGAGGTTAAACCAAACATCTCTTGAAATGATCAAGTAGTCCTTAAACTACCAAGTACCAGACCTGGAAGTCTGTGGCAAGGAAAGAAATCACTCTGTACCTACCCTCTTGCTTGCATTATTTTGCTACTGGTGCAGACTGACTTCATACATTCCCAGCAGAAGTAAGTGGCAAGTGAAAGATCGTCTTAATACACATTCCACCTCCCTTTTCATGGGCTGCATCTAATCATGCAGCTGCTGGATTACATCATTCCTGTAGAGCATTGTGCTAGAAAGGTATCCTGGGGTGGGGTTTTCTGGAGGGTTATTTTTCTATGAGATTTTGTTATTGAACCAACTTAACATAGGGCCACAAAAGAAAAGAGCTGCTGCGAACACATCGTACCTTTTTGGTAGTACTGCCCAGATAACACTAACAGGGAGTAGCGTTACGCCTTATCTTCCTCATGTGCTGCTAACCACAGGTAAAGATACGTGCTAAGCTGGATGGATTTTTGCAATGACAGCTGCCATAGCTGTTGAGCACTGCAGATTATCTGTAGAGACACATTAAAAGCTGTCCTAGAATTTTTCCCTTTATGCTGCTACTGCTACGTCAACATTTAATCACAATGTTGCAGAAAGTAGAAGATACTTAATAATTTTCATGTGTGTAAAAATATTAAGTGATGTTTCAGATTTAATACTCTGTAAGTGATAGTTGTTGTATGAAATTATCATTTTAACAAATGGATTCTCTTTTGCTCATTAAACTTGCCATGGGTAGGCATTTAAATTCCTTTCAAAACCTAAATTACATATTTCCTTTCACCAGACAGCTTTGTCAGCGGTTGTCTACAAGATGGATGGCTCTCCGGGGGCACAGTGCTGCAGACTGTGTGCGCATTTATCTCACCGTAGCCAGAAAATGGTCTTTCTTTGGTGCTAAACTGTTTGCAGCAAAAGTAAGAAACTTTCCTGAGTTTGAGTGGTCAAGGGTTTTTTAACGTCAATAAAATGTGCAGAGTAACACTTTTCTGTTTAAAATGAGCACATTATGCACAACTGATGTCATCTCTTGTTGAAATACACTGGTGAAATGTGATAGCCAGAGTACTGCTCTCGTCAGACCCCACCTGGAGTACTGTGTGCAGTTCTGGAGCCCCCAACACAAGAAGGACATGGAACTGCTGGAGCCAGTCCAGAGGAGAGCCACAAAGATGATCAGAGGGCTGCAGCAGCTCTGCTATGAGGACAGGCTGAGAGAGTTGGGGCTCTTCAGCCTGGAGAAGAGCAGGCTTTGAGGAGACCTTATAGTGGCTTTCCAGTATCTGAAGGGAGCCTACAGGAAGGCTGGGGAGGGACTATTGACAAGGTCTGGTAATGTCAGGATGAGGGGGAATGGGTTTGAGCTGGCAGAGGGGAGATTTAGACTGGATGTTAGGAGGAAGTTGGAAGTTCTTTACAGTGAGGGTGGTGAGACACTGGCACAGGTTGCCCAGGGAGGTTGTGGATGCTCCCTCCCTGGAGGTGTTCAAGGCCAGGCTGGATGAGGCCTTGAGCAGCCTGCTGTAGTGGGAGGTGTCCCTGCCTATGGCAGGGGGTTGGAGCTGGATGATCCTTGAGGTCCCTTCCAACCTAAACCATTCTATGATTCTATGATTCTATACTAAGTATACCACAGGAGTAACTTTCCTGTATACTTACTCTTTGGTTTGTGTTATTAATCTAGGTGGTATGTTTTAATTTCCTTGTTTATTATGTATTATGATATTTTACTTCATAACTAGCATAATATTGAAAAGGTATCATGTGGCAATTTTGCACCACTACAGAATTTGGGATTTACCCCCAAAGAGTACATTACCACACTACTCAGAATTTGGAAGTAAAATGAAATTGCTGTTTACAAAAGTAGGCTAAATATAAAAGGTAGTAAACAAATACATATATACCTATACAACTAGACAGTAACTCAGCTGCTCCCCTGGACAAAGCCCAGGGGCTGTTACCAGCTAACACAATTATTACCTCTTCCCCACTCCCAGTCAATGTTCTTATTGGGTAACCGAAACAATAGTTTTGGTTTTCCCCCCCTGGTGTTGGAGGGAAAGGAAGCAAGAGAGAAAGCTGTGTTTGAAACTATACAGAAATTATAGACCAATGGAATGGGATAAACTTAGACCTTACATTATTTTATTCTGCCCCTTTGTAGTCCATCCCCAAGAACTCTGAATTCTCTAGAAATCTTATATTTACAGTTTACAATTAAGACACTAGTCATAAAACTGTAACATAACATTGACCAGCCATGGAAGCTGAACTTTGCAGAAACACTACATGTTGCTAAGGCCATTTAGAGAACTCCCTTCTGTGCTGGCCTCTCAATTTCTCTTAAACCATTAGTACCTTAATTCTTTTGATTCAAGTAACAGCTATGTTCAGTAGAACTGTCACCCCCAATCCCCTAGGTTTTATTAGGTAATCCCAGTATATAAACAGTTTTATTTATATTAATGCAGAGGCATATAAAGCTGTTTGTTAGCACTCTGTTCTTTGCATATGCACACGTATGTGCTAGTGAACAAATTTTAAGGCACTTGATTTCTATGTTTTTATTTTATTAATAAGACACTACATTTTATTGGATTAAGTACCAGGGGAGGTTTGCGAGAGGTATGCTGAGCCCATAGTTCTGCCGTGGGCATCCTACATGGCTTTGGGCAGCTGCTTCAATCCCTTTACAGCAATTTCCTTCCAGGGTCAATCTTGGTAAGGCCTTTGGCTGAAGAGAGGTCTGTAATAACCCAAGGTTAATTATGTACATATTGCCTCATTCTGAAGCTGTAGTTAAAGAAAACTTCTCTTTGTAGCCTCTGATAGCATCCTCAGTTGAGAAGCCCTTCGTATGGTTTGCCGTACATGAAGACGGCATAAGCATCCTAGATTACAGCTCTATGGTAAGTGAAATTTCTTCTTTAATTTTGGTCAAAATCGATTTTAATACTGATTACATGGAGAGATTCACTTCTCTACTACATAAAAGATAGCATAAGCCTTCCGTGCTATCTAATCTTTCTCTTAAAAAATGATTCCTTTCAAAGCGCTTTCCTGTTACCATCATTACAGAAGCACTAATAACAGGAATAAGTAATTATTTGCACCACATTTGTTTTTGTTTATCTGATACAGATTTTACATCTTTTAATGAAAATGTAACGTTTTAATCATTCAGATGTCAGGAGATCCACAACTAAGAATTCTTACAATAACTTTAATTTTCCTTTCTTGGAGACTTCATTTCCATTATTATTCATAATACATACACTCTGCAGAGAGCAGTTACTTTGAAAAATTGTTATTTTCATTCCATTATTTTTGTTTAATAGTAGGTAATATAACCCAGTGTTATTTAATTATGTCATTTCAGGCTCTGATTTTTCTTTGATTTACAATTAAAGTTTTCACAGAAAACGACTTGTGGTAATCAGTGTAAAAAGGCAGTGCCTGAGAAGATCCCTGCTTTAATTTACATCCTGCAAAGAAACAGAATGGCATGGCGCTATTAGCAGGAGCTAATACTGAATATCAGAAAATTAAAATCTCAGCTCCATAATTGTACTGATATGGGCCTTTTCATTACAGTTCTTTGCAGTTAGAGAAATAATAAAACAAAGAACATGAGGGAAGCAACCAGCAGCTCCGTTCAGTGCACAGGCAAAATAAGCTTGCATCAGACAAGCTCTATAAATGCTATCTACCCACAGAACTAGCTGTGACATTTCTGCAGAGCGCTGCCACTTTACAGAATCGGCAGATCTCACTTGCCCTTCAAGAACTGCTCAGTTAAGTCACTTAACTGTACAAATGTTGTCTTATGATTAATTTTAAATATAGACATCTGTGATAAATTAGTATGAGTTGTAAAGATAAATTAAATGCTTATTATAGGCACAAGGGCCACTAGTGTGGTGTTGAGTGTTGAGCGATAAGAGCCAAGGCACGGAAAGCAGAGGAGCCTTGAGCATCAGAGATAAAAAGCGGAAGAGAGAATGTAATTTCATTTCTGTGACTGCAGACTACATTACTGCACAAAAAGAAGTCCTGGAGTTAAATTCCTTTAGATGTCTCATACTTTGCCATTTAATTTACTTATCCACTATTTTGATTTCAAATGTAATTCATAGGATTAACTTCCCTCAAAGTCAGTCAAGACTTGCATAAATTGAATTACACATCTGAGTTAAAACATGCTTTGTAATATCGTTGATCTAATTCGTCTGGAATAGAAGCAGAGGTCAAACATCTAAGAGTTCTCATCTGCAATGGAAGTCCTCATCCTGAAGGTCTGAATGAAGCTGTCCCAAAACTTACAGCCAAAGATTCGTGACAGGCTAAAAACAACACTCTGGAGGATACAGCTGCAATTCTGTTAGTAAAAGAAGTATGTTTATTGTGATAATCTGTACTCCCACACTGTCCTTCTTATAGCTCTGTGGTCTGTTTTTTTGGCTTTTCTTTTTTAAGCGATTAACAGTCACATATACATATAAGAGTCTGACGACATTTGGAGGCTATCAAGATGATTTTATGTTGGTTGTTAACAACGTTCAGAAAAAGGACACATCAGCTGAAAAGCACCTTTTTGCCATGACAAAACCAAAGGTTGGTCTATTACCTGTAAAATTTTCCCACTATTTGCTACTTTCCTGCTTTTTCCAGTGGGTAATCCTTAACAGATGTGAAAGATGAAACTCCTTCTTTATTCCTACAAGTCTCAGATTATTGACTTCTGGCAGATAGTTTTAGAGAATGTAACAAGTTGCAATGTAAGAGGTAAGAGTGATAATACTGATGTGTTTCTTTTCTCTACATGTCCCTAACTGTTTTTCATAGGACTGTCACAATTTAAAGTTTCAGGGCACAAACCCCACAGTACAGAATTTAGGTTGCCCCTCTCTTCGTCTTCCCTCTCAGGGAAAAGATAGGCAGGGGAAGTAAAGGGTAAACAAAAGGACTTGTGCAAAACTGGAAGTTAAGACAGTAATTTCAACAAATAATAAAAGGTATTAGGGGAAAAGGGATGTACAGAGAGATTGAGGTGAGGGATATATACAAAATATACCTAAAACTACCTAAAAGTACCTAAAAACTAGTCTGGTTGGTTGATCAGTACCAGAGATAATTTTTGAGAAGGTACATTTGTGTTCTACAGTAGAATTGCAGAACCAAGATCTGAAAGATCTGTCACTTCTCACAAATCCTAGGATATTTTTTACCTTTACTAAATAAACTGTTTGAGTGTCGTGGTGAGTTTGGGTCCCTCACTACAAGAATGACTTTGAGGACTTGGAGCAGGTCCAGAGAAGAGCAACAAAGCAGCTGGTGAAGGGTCTGGAGAACAGGTCTTATGATAAGTGGCTGAGGGAACAAGGATTTTTCAGTCTGGAGAAAAGAAGGCTGAGGGGAAATCTTACCACTCTCAACAACTACCTGAAAGGAGGTTGTAGCAAGGTAGGTGTTGGTCTCTTCTACCTAGTAAAAGGTGATAGGACAAGAGGAAATGGCCTCAAGTTGCATGATGGGAGGTTTAGATTGGATATTAGAAGAATCTTCTTCACTGAAAGAGTTCTCGAACACTGAAATAGGCTTACTAGGGAGGTGGTTAAATCCCCATCCCTGGAAGCATTTAAAAGATGCATAGATGTGGTACCAAGGGACATTGTTTAGTAGCAGACTTGGTAGAGTTAGGTAGTGGTTGAACTCAGTGATCTTAAATGTCTTTCTAACTGAAATGATGCTATGCTTTTTAATTTAGAGTCTCTCCTTCACTGGTAAGATTGACTGGATTTCTTTCAAAAGCAAAGATCTCAAACTCTTTTGCTGTTAGTCAGAATGACTTATGAAACAGAATACAAAATTCCACAACAAGTTCAGATCAAAACATGACTCTTCGTACAAATAAGCATAGTAAAATAAAGCTGTTTAAGTTGCCCTCGGATTGTGCCCTTATAGGCAAGGTTGTGTGATTGCGAAGACAAAACACAGTTAAAAAGTCATTATTCCTTTTATCTATCCTGCTTCTGTACTTACCTGAGTACTAGATATTTTCTAGCAAAACTGAGGGAACACATCATGGAAGTGTTTTTCTAAAATCATCACCTTTTGGACTTCAGTCTCTCTTAAAGTGAAGGAGGTCATCTGTTTGAGTAATTTAAGACTGTGGAAGACAATACATAGCATACTGATGAGAATAACATTATTTGCAAGGAGCAATAGAAAAAAAGCTCTATTAGGCATCTCCTCTATCCCTGTCATTCATGTGTTTGATAAAGTGTAAGTACTTCTGCAGGTGATGAAAAGTTAGCTATTTTTTCAGCAGTCAAAACACATTATTGTATTTTTCAAAGAGTTTTATATGTTCCTGTTACAGATTCTTGAGATCACTCTACTGATTGCCAGCTATATTAACAACTTTTATCAGCTGAAAGGAGCTGCTCATCACCTCTCTGCTCCAGCCTTATTGACACCCCAAAGTGGACAGAAACTCAAGGAAATGGGAAGTCAGCCACTTCTTGCAAATAGCAGGCCAACTAAGTGTCCCACCTTGTTATGAAAGGATTAAGTATCATGATAATGCATAAGCAGATCCACAAACAAAAGCAGACAGGTTTATATTCATTTCAATAATATATAACTGGAGTAGCCCTTTAATTAAAGCTCTGGCCTCAACTGGAATGACAATGCCCCAGTTTAAGGATTAACTTTACTGGTGTTGGCCTATGCCTACAACTCATAAATTATGACCATTGATAGTGATGGGGAGAGGTGGCCTTGGGAACAACTGTATGGATTTTAGTAGTTTTCCAGGTATTTACTCAGGAACCAAACTGTCTTGAAATCTTCATCTCCATTTGTCATAATTACAGAAGTTTTATAACCTTTATTTTGAAAATTAATGTTTGTTTTAAAAAATGCAAAAATATTTTCCACTTCCAGTACCTTCTTACTTGCAATGCAAGCATTGTGGGACTGAAACCAATGAACTGTCTGATTTGTATAATTGTTTTTCCTTTAAATTAAGGAAAAAACCAAACCACCACACCATAAGCACATCATGTAACTATATTTAAAGAATATTCTCATTATACAGTCTAGACTTTGCCATAGAGCTATTCTATTTAGCAAATCTTCAGCCTTGATCTGGTAAATATCTAAATAATCTCTCTCTATCGTAGCCTTTTGTTTTTAAACAAAATCCAATACCTAATTTCTTCTTTAATCCATAATAATAATGGAGATGCAAAAACGACTCATTGATTCAAAACACAAGAATAACAGTGAAAGTTGTCGCTTTGAACCGTTGTGAGTAAACTTGGAGATGTATGTGACATATAAAACCCATGTACAATGTGTATAATGTACATACATTGATCCAGAATATTTTGTACAAGTTGTACTTCTTGATTTTCATTTGTTTGTGTACATTTTGTATTTTAATACTAATATAATGTTCTTTTACATTGAAGACATAATGCTGCATCTGCACTACTGGACTTAGGAGCACTGTCCAGCTGCCTTTTTGATCGAGATCTACAAGCCTCAATGCTACTTAAGATCAAACATACAGAAATTACACTATTTTTTTCTTCAAATCTTTGTATTTTCATTTATATGCAAATAAATCACTTCTGCAGGCTCACCAGCATACTCCATTAGATAATTTAAGTGTAACCATAGGGAGGGTTGTCAAACATCAATCACTGATCTATATACACATCACAATTTCCATTTCTGTTTTATGCTAATGTTCAGGGATCGTGAATCCCTTTACTGATAGCCCTCATCATTTTGTTGGGGTTTTTTTAATTACTTAAAACTTAAGTAATTTCACAGTGAAGAATTCTAGTATTTGAAGGTTAAAAATCTCTTTGCTTTATGCATTTAATTGATTTTTCAGCTGTTTCATTCTCTGTGAAAAGTAGGGAGTATCCCCCTTGAATAATTAACATAGATCAGAAGGGCGATACACATTATGAAAAGCACAAGCTCTTAACACATGGAAAAGCAAACTATCAGGCTGACTTGATAAATACATATCCTCTGAAAGATTTCAAAGTCCTGCTGTAGCTACTTAAGTCTGCAGAACTAAAGCAGTATTTTATGAATAGTATTATGGACCAGTGTTTTTGTCTTGAAAATTACTAGCACATAACAAACATACTGCATCTAGAGGTTTTCATATTTTTAGTGCAGAAGGACCATCCTGAGAACTTTCACCCTTCAATGGTGGTCGTAGCACTAGATCCTTCTCTTTCAATGACAGCCAGCAGCAGGAGGTTTACCTTCTAGTGGGTGGCTGATCTTCTGCCATCATCAAGCAAAGCATACTGTAAGCTACAGGAGACCCTGGCATCAACTGCTGCATCTTTTTCTGCAATACCTATCATGAAGTCATGCAGATACCATGTGAAATCCAGTTAGGAGTTAACATCCCTTTGCAATCAGCAGAGGAGTTAACTTCAGAGATTTAAGGGGAGGCAGGGTGTTTGCAAATTCAGACATGCTATTTGGATCAACTATACTCAGGCCATAGTCTAAAGCTTCCCAAATATGAGTAGAAACCTCAATTTAAACATACAGAAATCTTCATGTCATTGTGAAATTATGCTATCAAGCTGGAATATTCCAACTGGTTATTCTTTCTCAGTTGTTCAGTTCTAATTGCATGTGGCAGATCAGGTTCTAGTACATGATCATAAACTGCAAAAAAAGGGAGCATTTTGCTGATGAACTTGTTCATGTAGTTTTAAAAATCTTGCTTTCTAATTTGGAGACATGATCCACAATACGGACAGCTGATGTGCAGACTTTGAGTCTTTTACAGTTTTCATTAACACAGCCTTACAGACAGCTGTTTATAAAGCAGTATGCAATCTACAGAGGAGAGTATGAACTTCATTTGGGTAGGTAACTATTTAAGTTTGGGTTATATTTAAATTTAAAATAAAGATATATTTCCCTATAGAAGGTGTCTGATCATTATTTGGTGCTGGAGTTCATTGTCAGACTAACACACTAAGGTGTTTGTTTTCTCTTGAAGTAAAAAAATCCTTGCATAAAGACATGCACCACTTAAAGCTTTAGATAGTGCGTACAGCCTAGTGCAATCCATTAGTTTGAGTTAATTTTAACTAAGGTGATTAGTAACTCAGTCATCATGAATGAGGAACAAAAAAAGCATTTTGAACAGTTTCTTAGGGCAAAGGAAATTAA
This sequence comes from Tricholaema leucomelas, assembly GCA_013400475.1. Taxonomy (NCBI): domain Eukaryota; kingdom Metazoa; phylum Chordata; class Aves; order Piciformes; family Lybiidae; genus Tricholaema lacrymosa; species Tricholaema leucomelas. The sequence goes on along the minus strand of WAAF01018886.1, from coordinate 24,011 downwards.
GCCGAGCACGGTGATAATTAAAATGGAGAAAATTCCAATTTCATTTCCAGATTGGACTTCAGTACAAGTTACTTACTGTACTGTTACTTACTTGTGACTACTCGTACTTCCTTACTGTTACTTGTAACTGTACCCTTACTCTGTGCTTCCCAACTCAGTTTCATACTGCAGCACCTTAACAGATTTGCCACTTCTCTACCAGTGAGTAAATCACTGCAAAAATACTTTGCTTTTTAATCTTACACTCTTGTTGTTGCAGTAATACATACCTAGATCATACATTACCATGTACTAGTTAGTTTTGCTCTCTGGTAGAACAAGAGGAGCTTTACACAGGTATTTTACCAGCTTTTAACTGCTGATTGTAGATCAACATCAGTTTCATATACTAAGGTATCAGAAACTTTCTGTTGAACATTCTGTCAGTTCTGGTGCCTCCAGCATAAGGAGGACATTAAACTGCTGGAGCAGAAAAGGGCCACAAAGATGACAGAGAGCTAGAGCACCTCCCCTTTGGGTGCAGGCTGCAAGAGTTGGGGCTGTTCAGCATGGAAAAGGTCTCTAGGGAGAACTTAGAGCAACCTTCCAGTACCTCCAGGGGATCTACAAGCAAGCTGCGAAAGAACCTTTTACAAGGGCTTGAAGTAGTAGCACAAGAGGGAATGGATTGAAGCTTCAGGAGGGTGGATTTAGACTAGATATTAGGAAAAAAAGGCTCTAGAGTAAAGGTGGTGAGACAGTGAAACAGATTGCTCAGCGAGGTTGTGGATGTGCCCTCCCTAGAGGTGTTCAAGGCCAGGTTGGATGAGGCCTTGAGCAATAATGGAAAGTGCCCCTGCCTCTGGGAGGAGGGTTGGAACTAGCTTTAAGGTCCCTTCCAACTCAAACCATTCTATGAAATGATGAAAAAAATGCCCTTCAAAAGGCATCAGCATGACCTGCCAAAGTACACGATTAAACAATGGAGTTTCTTTCTGAATTCTAACTAGCAAGACCATGGTTTTCATAGGGGGCTAGCAAATGCTTTAGAAGATCCATGTTAAAACCCGAAAGTAAACATAGATGAGCAAAGTAGTCATATGAAGGCTTCTGGAACCGAAGTGATTACACAAGGTTATTTAAGGTGTGTAGAAGGGTATATAAGCCTTGTTTGGGGAAAGATGAAGGAACAGTTAAAATGAATTCTGAGTTAATCATTATGGATGAGGCCACTTTCCTGGCTTTGATCAAACTGATAAAAGTGTTTTTTCTGTCCCTAGCCTTACATGATACGAAGTTGTACTCGGTTACAGGTGGCCTGGTCTTACTGCTGGCCTGGATTTTTAGTCACTTCCCAGGTAGAGGAAACGTCCCTTTAATATACGGAGTCATCCTGCTGTTTTACTGCCCTTTCAATTCTAATGCAACCCTAACACGATCCTTGGTTTTGCTACTTGACTGATCTTACTTGAAATAACCTATCCCGTCTCCCATTTGTTACAACATCTAATTTGTAGTTCGTTTTCAGCACCTGAAAACCAGAGGCAACTGCAGGTCCCACGACCAGCTCTGGGGCCGGGCGGGACCCACGCGGGACTGGCCGCCGAACTCAGCTCACCTCAGGAGCGCTGCACCGAGGCCGAGGCCGAGGCCGAGGCCGAGGCCGAGGCCGAGGCCGGAGCCGCAGCCGCAGGGCCAACAACCGGCTAGGCTATGAAACTCCCGCCCGCCAGCACTCCTGCCGCCTGCGGGGGGCACCCCTGCCTGGCGTACGCTGCCGGCGAACAGCGCCGCGGCAGCCGGGACGGCTCAGGCGAGCACTGCACTGCAGCCGCGACCGCCTGGCAGCCGTCACCATTGACAGGCTGGAAGGAGGGGGCGGCTCGTGGCACCGCCCCACTGAGACGCGACTTCCGTCCCCTTGCGCCCACTCCCTCTGCCCCGACGGAACTACATCTCCTGGCGTGCCCTGTGCGGTTCCCATGGCGACGGGGAGGCCGGCCCGGGCCCTGTGAGGCGATGGCCAAGGGCAGGTAATGGGGAGCTCTGCCCGAGTTCGGTGCGAGGCGCTTTCTCCTCTGCCGTCTCCTGAAGGAGTCGGCGACCGGGGAGGACACCCTAGGGGCTCTAGAGAGGCGAAAAAGGGACGTTTTCGGCCTCTGTTCCCGAAAGCGAGCGGGGCGCCGATAAGGCTGGGGATACGCCTTGTGCAAGGATCCGATTGCTCATATTAGGGACCCTTCAGAGAATGGGGGAAACTTGGCCCACCGCCCTGCGGGTGGCAGTGGGGGAACCTGAGAAGCAAAAGCGTCGTTGCTGCGAGGAGTAGCTCTCTCGGGGCAGCGCGGAATGGTCCTGAACCCTCTCGAGCTCCTCCGGTGCCGGCGCCCAGGAGCTGGCTGCCAGCGCCCAGGAGCTGGCTGCCAGCGCCCAGGAGCTGGCTGCCAGGCTGAGCTGCTGAGTGATTTGAAAAGCTTTGAAAAGTGTCTTAAACGCACTCGGAACAAAATCCCCGCCTCACAGCTGCTACTCGCTCATTGTGTGCCGCAAATGGCTGCTGGGTTATCTGGGAAATTCTGCCCAATGCGGTTCTGTTAAATACTTGGGCAAGCAGAGGGCATGTGATGTGAAATCACTGTAAACCGCAACAGCCTTCTTCTATACATGTGTGTATTTTCAGGGCTGGGGGGCATCGTTTCTTCTTTAGTGATGCGTTTATTTGTTTTTTTTTCCCCAACTAGTGATACTTTGTGGGATCTTGCTATAGCTGAAGTGGAGAAGAGAGAAAACCCTGACGATGATGGCAAGCGTCTGGAATTTGGGGAAAAATCGATATTATTTATGGGAAACAAGAACGGGGTAATGTGAAATACTGTACAACTTGGTGCTGTTAAAGCCCAGTTATTTTTTCTGAGCAGGACAAAATCCATCATGTTCGGATTCTACAGAGAGTGGGCTTTCCACAGAGTGTGGACCGATCAGGCGTTATTAAATTCAGAACTTCTTGGTTATGGTTTGAGGGCTGAAAGCTTCAGCTGTTGTTACACAGGATGTGCTGATTCTTTGAAGTTTGGCTTCATTGATTTTTGTCAGAGTAACTGCTAGAAATAATTCCCTTTTTAACTGGCACATAGTATTTCCTCTATGAAAGTTTAATTTGCAACAACCCAATGTAAGTGCATTGATAGCAGTTTTGGTGGAGACAGAAGCCTTAACATCTTGCTATGGGTTGTATCTGTAATATGCAGGCCTATTTGAACGTGTGTTTGCATACTCATGATTCCACATGCCTAAGGTATGTCTCACTGCCCCATAAATTTGGGCGTTATTCATTTTATGTTTCTCTTCTGTTAGAATTTGTAAAGTGATAGATATAAAGTGTGTGTGTGTGTATATGTATGAAATGTCTCTCTATATAGCACATACAATTATACAATAATATAGTTTGTGAAGTATATAAGGAAACTGGGAACTGAAGGCTGTGCAGCCATCCAGTGAGACTTGAACAGGTTGGAGAGCTGGGCACAGAAGAACCTAATAAGGTTCAGTAAAGACAAATGCAGAGTCCTGCACCCGAGGAGGAATAATAAACTGCACCAGTACAGGCTGGGAGGTGATCTGCTGGAGAGCAACCCTGTGGAGAGGGACCTGGGAGTCCTGCTGGATAACATCCATGGGACAGCAACGTGCACTTGTGGCCAAGGTGGCCAGTGGGATCCTGGGGTGCATTAAGAAGAGTGTTTCCAGTGGATCGAGGGAGGTTCTCCTCCCCCTCTACACTGCCCTGGTGAGACCTCATCTTGAGTACTGTGTTCAGTTTTGGTCTCCCCAGTTTATGTGGGACAGGGATCTGCTAGAGAGGGTCCAACGGAGGGATACGAGGATGATTAAGGAGCTGGACCACAGCCTTATAAGGATAGACTGAGGGACATAGGACTTTTTAGTCTGGAGAAGATTGAGAGGAGATTTGATCAATGTTTATAAATACCTGAGGGCTGGGGGTCAGGAGAGGAGGGGACAGGCTCTGCTCACTGCTCCCTGGGATAGGACAAGGAGCAGTGGATGTAAGCTGCAGCACAGGAGGTTCCACGTCAGCACAAGGGGGAACTTTTTTACTGTAAGGGTCCCAGAGCACTGGAACAGGCTGCCCAGAGAGGTTGTGGAGTTCCTTCTCCGGAGACTTTCAAGGCCCATCTGGATGCATTCCTCTGTCATCTGAGCTAGATTGCTCTGGCGGAGGGAGCAGGGAGGGGGGGTGTTGGACTCGGTGATCTTTGGCTGCCTTGCAACCCCTGACGTCCTGTGAAATATTTGCCCTTTTCACCAAACCAGTCATATTTTTAACAACATTATTTTAGAGGGATTGTTATGCGCACATCCTCCTAATCATCATTTTTTGATACCTTTTTTTCAGAGAAAATACGACTTTTAACTGGTACTTGCAATGCACTTTGTTTTTATTTTTTTTTGAGATGGGGAAGGACACAGGAATAAACCATGGAAGTGCTACTGCCTTCAGTGTGGCATGCTTTAAAGCAGGGGTCCTCAAACTACGGCCCCCCAGGGTCCTCAATCCGGCCCGCCAGTATTTACAGAACCCCCCTGCCTCCCCTCCGCCGGGAGCTGGAGGGGGGAAACCAAACAGCCGTGTCCTGCCACTTAATCCGCTCGCCAGGACTGGGCTGGAACCAAACTATAGTCCGGCCCCGACAGTGTCTGAGGGACAGTGCCCGGCTCCCTGTTTAAAAAGCTTGAGGACCCATCCTTTAAAGAGTTTAAAGAAACATTTTCCTGTATTTGTATTTTAAATATTTATTCTCCATCTCAGTGGTCATAATTAATTCCAGTGGAAACCAACCGTTCCATAAATGTATTGTTAATAAACTGTTTAGCAGAGTTGACCAGATGGATCATCAGTGTCTGATTTTAAGCACGCTATGATGGTTTTTGTCATCTCTATTAGTTAACGATTATAACATTAATGTAACTTGATTCTGACAGAAAGTTGGCAGCTAAGTTTCCACTATGAAGCTACAAATAACTACCTGAGTTTACACATTTCTTTACCGTACTTTGTTATTGGTAAATTAAATGAGGTTCATGTAGTAAAACTAACTTTTATGCATTAATGACAGTACAGCAAGTTGCTTCTGTGTTTTTAATTTCCAGGGGAAAACCACTATTATACTGAGGTGTCTTGAGAGGTATGTGCTACATTTTTAAAAGATTTTCTAGCTGGGGCTTAAAATTTTTCATAAATAGCTATATTGTGTGATAAGTTATAATATGTAGATGTGCATATTAATACTAATATGCAGACTGTAATTAATAATATGCATAAGTAATAATTTATAATGATGTAGTGTTCTCTGATTGGTTGATCACTTATGGCTAAATGCATTTCCCTTCATTACTAGTTGCCATCTGACTCCTTCAGTCCTTCTCCAGTATTAGAGAGCTTAAGTGGCCGTGTATGTGGTTGGTGCTGTTACTACGCCTGTCTTAAGCAGCTGAGACCTGGTCTTTCAATGTGTTGTCTTAGAAACAGCAGGACAAAGAAGTTCTGAACTGACATATATAATTTAGTAACTGTAGAATTAAGCATCGTTCTTTAGAGGATCTTGACAAAATGGAGTTATTTTGCCTTGCATAGGGAGGAGACTCCAAAGCCAACATTAGCTTTTGAATACACTTTTGGAAGAAAGGCGAGGAGACACAATGCAGTGAGTATCCAGAAAATATGGTGTGCCATATCTTTGGGTGTATATAAACACACATAAAAATATTATGTGTTTTATTTGTATATATATGAGTCTTACAGGGTTTACCTTATTAGTTGTGAAGCAAAAAGGATGTTTAAATATACTTTAATTTAAATTAGCCATCTTAATTTTGTATTTTAATCTGTGGTATGTTTTTTCTTCTCACTAAAACACAATAGCTCAGAGGCCAGGTATTAAAGCAATCATATTTATCTATAAAAACTACCTTGTCGTGTTTGAGTGCCCTTATTTTCCTATTATAACTTGTGTACATGCCTTTAACTTTGTCTTCAAAATGCAAAATGAGTACAAACTGATGAAGATACTTTACAGCTAAGTTATGAAAGAAGCAATCATCTTAGAGGATGTTAAATCATAATTACATTTTGGGGTTTTGTGTCCGTATCATGAAATTTTGCCCTGCAGATTATGTCAATGGAAATAATGAACCTTCTCCCATTACAACAGTGCCTGGCAATGATAACTATTCCTGCAGGCAGTTGTTGGTTTTGGTACCGAAGAAGGGAGTGAAAATCTGACTGAATGGTAAAAATCACTTAAAACTGTTCCCAGAAACTAAATGTGAAGGTGGAGATTCATTACTTTCCCATTTTCAACCTTCTGAAAAAGTGTTAGTCTTGATCTGAAAAAAAAATCCCAAAAGAAGGAGAAGAGAACATTATTGTTTGGTTTGTTTGTCATTCATCACTCTGACTTTTTTACTTTACTGTGGTCATATATCAAGGTGGTCATAGGCACGACAAGAGCCTTTTGTAAGTATTGTATGGGATTTCTTGAACATGGGGAGTTTATTTGGTTTTATTTTCCAGAAAATACTAGTGAAGTAATGAATGTTACTTCTGAGTCACTTGCATGAGTTTATAGAACACCTCCAGGGCTGACATAAAGAAACTTCTTTTACAGCCTAAAGATATCGCTCATTTTTGGGAACTAGGTGGTGGAACTTCATTACTGGAACTGATTCAAATACCAATCACTAACAACAACATAAAGTAAGTGATTACTCTTACAGCTCCTAAGTTAATTTCATCTTTGCTTCAAACCTAAGTAAATCTCTAGACCTTTTATTGTGGAAAATCCTTTAACTTTTTTTCCCCTAAAAATCATTGTAATACCACAGATACTTTGCTTTGATCTTTCTTTTCAGTATTTTCTCCTAAAAAGACAAGTTCTTGGCAGTCTGCAACAAGAGAAAGCAGTAGTATGGAAGAAGTAGCCTGGCTATAGGGAGATAGAACAAGAAATGCAGAAGAAGAGAAGCCATAGTGTATTTATGCTCAGTGAGAGGGCAGAAACAGCAGCTTAGGGCATAAAAAAATTAAAATCTTGCTTCCTACATTTGTATGCAATCATAGATTGCATCTCTGCAAGTGGCAGTGTTTTTATGGTGAAAAACAAGGCCAAAAAATGTGATGTTAAAAAATTTGGATTTCTGGGAATTGGCCATCTGATGACAAGCCCACTGCAGAGGAGACTGTTTTTTGAGAGGGACTGAAACTATTGAATTATTTGAAGATAAAAGGGAACAGGAATTTAGATCTTAAAATCCATTGCAATGATGGTATAGAATAGGAAGAAGGAATACATGAAGAGTTGCATAAAGAAAGGAGAATGTAATAGGAGGTGCATTTCATGTCTTTCCTGGTTTGGAAGATGGAGTTGAGAATGGAGAGGGAGAAAATGATCAAAAGATATATTCTGCATTACTTCACTTTGTTTAGTAGTGGGCTTTAACTTCTGTTTGTTTGGGGATTTTGTTTTGCTTTAAAACATAGGGATACAATTTTTATTGTGTATATTTTCTACTATTTTGGCTAATGAGATAATGCTGTTATTTAGTGAGAGACTCAAGACAGAAGGAATGAAAAACTCCACTTCTGATGTGAAGCTTTTTGCAGGAGAGCTTAGGGGAAAAAATGAGCTACTGTTTTTCAGCTTAAATGTTGTCCACCTTCCATCAGTCTCTTCTTCCTTTTTTACTAATAAGGAACCTTCTGATGGGGATAATCTTAAGATTTTTTGATGGGATAGCAACATTGTTCTGTAAAAACCACTTCTGTCCCTAGAGCAGTATTTTAACATGCTAGTCAAAGACTCTACCATTTAATCTTAAGCGTAACTGCTTTTCACTGGTTTTCTCATCAGCCCATAGTCAAGCAGTTTGCTTATTTAAAAGTTCCATGAACTGTATCTAGTTTCACCAGGAATCTTTTCACCAGACTTTTTTCCCCACAGTATTTTAAAGTAAAATTGGACATTCGCTTCACTTTGTAGTCTTTCAAATACCACTCTGGTGTGGAATAGCCTTTTTTTTTGAGTCATAATGGAATGTGAAAGAATGACTGCATCCATTCCAATGGCTGCATTTGTAGGGTTCTTCTTTAATACACCTGGAATTTTGGGAGAACAGGTTTTGGAAGGCAGGAATTTATATGTACAACATTTTTCTTTAGAATCCACCTTTAAAAGCCTAATAATTACTGTGTCCGGAGTACTCTCACTTCTTGCATTTATCTTTCAGAAGACTTTTCTCATACACTCATTTGAGGTTCCATCTAGTTGTCATAATCCATGGCACAGAATATTGCCCTTAACCGTTTTTTTTCCGTGTCATATTGCAAAAGAATAATAAAAGTATGAAACTTTGCAGTGAGGAAAGAACTTCACCATTTGCTAACATTGCTTCATTGGGATTGTAGTTACAAGATAGGAGGTGTGTGTGCATCATAGTGCCTGATTGTACAGGAAGAAGGAGCTAAATGTGCTCAGGAGGTTGGCACACTTTGTGTTTTGAAACAAGCTCCCCAGAAACAAAGTTTAGTATATAGAACCCCCCTAAGACCTCTGGTAGAAAATTGCCAAAGTGGTAGTTCTGAACAAGAAACGAGAGGTTTTCTACAGAGCTCAGAGAATTCTTAAAGGCCATCTTCCTTTGCTGCCACCTGCAATTCCATTTAGTGTTCGTATTCTCACGTTTGTTGCTTTCAGCATTTGAACCTGCAGATATGGTCGCGTATGAAGATGTTGGCGGTCTCGTGCACTAAAGATTTGACCAAGTAATTCCTTTTTAATAGGTCGCTTGCTGTAGTTCTTGTATTGGACCTGTCCAAACCTAATGAACTCTGGACTACTGCAGAGAAACTTCTGCAGGTCACCAGGCACCACGTGAACAAAATCTTAACCAAACTAGAAAAGACAAATCCTGAAGTAGCTACTGAAATTAAACAGAAGATGTGGAACAATCTGCGGAAGGATCATCCAGTAAGTTACTTCTAATATTTTCTCCAGATGTCACAGGCCTTTATACAGTTAATGCTTTTGAAAATCATAAACAACTCTTTTAGATTTTTCTGCATGACTGAAAATCCATTTGATGTAGATGAACCTGTTCACTGGAAAATTACAGCAATTTACTAAAAATTCAATAAGAGCAGAAACAAGGAAAGAAGGTTTCTTACATCTTTTTGTTAGATATCTAATGTGATTGTTATGGCATGTTACACTAGTCAAAAGAAATAGTTTTAGTGTAGCATTTTGCCGCTTTTCCCCCTCCTTTTTAAAATGAAGATGAAAACTAGAATGTACAAAAGTCATCTAGCAAGAGACTAGCTGAAGGTACAAATTTAAGCGAAGAATATAGTTATAACAGCCATCAACATGACTATATACTTTGCATGTATTTAAATGTCTATCACAAACTCAGTGCCTTTTGATAATCTGACAACTAATTAAATTATAAAGTTTCAGAAGTGTTAACATCAGTCCTTTAAACGTAATTGCTAACTAAATCTCTGGAAAAGCTAAACTAGATTTCGCGCAATAGAAATGAAAAGTCACTGTGCGTTAAACCTCTGCAAATGTTGTCTATATATAATGCATAAATAAGTACTCAACAATTCAAAGACTTGGCACATAAATTTAGTTACTGTAACCTCTTTAAAACAGAGCATTACAGCAAGTGCTTATATAGCTCAAAGATTAATGTCTGCCACACTGAGAAGATTTCGAGTGTAGGGTTTGAGACCTGCTGGGTTATGATTTTGGTTTTTACTTCTAGAGAAGGTAATTTACAAAAAGAAACCACCCCAGTAGGAGAAATAAATCATTACCACACAGTGTCAGGTTTATGTACAGGGGTTTACATGTCAGAAAACTGCAAGCTTTTTTCAGTAGGTAAAATATACAATAATAATGCTGATCACAGGATGTTAGGGGTTGGAAAGAACCCAAGAAGATCATTGAGCCCACCCTCCCTGCTAGAGCAGGACCACACAATCTAGCACAGATCACAGAGGAATACATCCAGGCTTTGAAAGTCTCCAAAGAGGGAGACTCCACAACCTCTCTGGGGAGCCTGTTCCAGTGCTCTGTGACCCTAACAGTAAAGAAATTCCCCCTTGTCTTGAGGTGGAACCTCTTGTGCTGCAACTTACATCCATTGCTCCTTGTCCTGTCCCAAGGAGCAGTGAGCAGAGCCTGTCCCTCCACTCCTGACCAGCCCTCAGATGTTTATAAACATTTATTAAATCCTCTCTCAGTCTTCGCTTCTCCAGACTAAAAAGTCCTATGTCCCTCAGCCTCTGCTCATGAGGCAATGCTCCAGTCCCTTAGTCATTCTCATAGCCCTCTACTGGACCCTCTCCAACAGAATCCTGTCCCTCTTAAACTGGGGAGCCCAAAACTGAATGCAGTATTCAAGATGAGGTCTCAGCACAGCAGCATAGAGGAGAAGGAGAACCTCCCTTGATCTGCTGGACACACTGTTAATACATCCCAAGATCCCATTTGCCTTCTTGGTCATAAGGGCACATTGCTGTCCCATGGTTAGTTTGTTATCCACCAGGACCCCCACGTCCCTCTCCACAGGGCTGTTCTCCAGCAGATCACCTCGGCCTGTACTGGTGCAGTTTGTTATTCCCCCCCAGATGCAGGACTCTGCACTTGTCCTTGTTGAACCTCATTTGGTTCCTCTCTGCCCAGCTCTTCAGTCTGTCCAGTTCTCTCTGGATGGCCACACAGCCTTCACCTGTATCCGCCAAGCCTCCCAGCTTGGTGTCATCAGCAAACTTGCTAAGCAGACTCTGTCTGTCTGTCTGTCCCTGTCTGTGTGTCCCCTCATCAATCTCATTGATGAAGATGCTGAAAAACACCAGACCTAGCACTGATCTCTTGGGGACTCCACTGGTTACATCTCTCCAGCTGGACCTAGCACAATTGGTCGCCACTCTTTGAACTCCGTCTTGTAACCAGTTCCTACTCTACCTCACTGTCTGCTCTTCCATCCCACTCTTTCTGAGCTTGCTCACTAGAGTATCATGGGAGACGGTGTCAAAGACCTTGCTATGGTCGAGGTACAGTACATCCATTGGTCTCCCTGAATCTACCCATTCAGTTATGGCATCATGGAATGCTATCAGGTTAGTCAAGCATGACTTCCCCTTGGTAAATCCATGCTGACTACTGATAACCTTCTTCTCTTCCAAGTCCCTTGAGATGCCCTCCAACAGGAGCCTCTCCATCATTTTTCCAGGGCTGGAGGTGAGGCTGACTGGTCTGTAGTTTCCTGGAACCTCTTTCTTGCCCTTTCTGAAGACTGGAGTGCCATTGGCTCTGCTCCAGTCCTCAGGCACCTCTCCTGTCTGCCATGAGTTGGCAAAGATGATGGAGAGTGGCTGAGCGATAACCTCAGGCAGTTCTTCCTTCTCAGCACCCTTGGGTGCATCTCGTCAGGGCCCAGGGACTTGTGAATGTTTAATTTGTGTAACTGATCCCTAACCCAGTCTGCAGTGACCAGTGGGGAGCATTCCCTCCTCCAGGCCTCCTCTCCTTCATCCAGGGTCTGGAGTCCATAGGGCAGTTCAGCCTTAGGTGTAAAGACTGAAGCAAAGAAGGCATTCAGCAGCTCTGCCTGCTCTGCACCCTCAGTTACCAAGGCTACCTCCTCGCTCAGCACTGCCCCACACCTTCCCTGAGCTTCCTTTTCCTACTGATGGATTTGAAGGAGCCTTTCTTGTTCTCTTTTACTTCCTTTGCCAGCTTCAGTTCCAAGAGGGCTTTGGCCTTCCTCGTTGCCTTCCTACATCCCCTGACAACTTCTCTGTAGTTCTCCCAAGTGACCAATCCCTTCTTCCATGAATTATAAGTTTCTTTCTTCCCTGAGATTTCCTTCAGGAGCTCCTTGCTCAGCCATGCAGGTCCCCTAGCACATCTGCCTGATTTTTTTACTCAGGGGAGCACAATTAGCTTGGGCTTGGAGGAAGTGGTCTTTAAAAATTAGCCAACTTTCTTGGGCTCCTTTCCCCTCCAGAGCCTTAGCCCATGGGATTGCTGCAAGCATGTCCCTGAAGAGCGCAAAGTTAGCTGTACAGAAGTTCAGGGTTGTAGCTCTACTTGTTGCTCTGATTCTACCCTGTAGAATACTAAACATCACCATGTCATGGTCACTGTCCCAAAGGCTGTTCCCCACCTTAATGTCCTCAACCAGTCCCTCTTTATTAGTTAATACAAGGTCCAGCAGTGCACCTTTATCCTTCCTGAACAGTCCAGAGCCATCTACGGCAGCATTCCGGTTGTGGGAGCTGTCCCACCATGTCTCAATGATGGCAATTACATCATAGTTATTCAGCCTCCTGCTCTCCAGCTCCTCCTGCTTATTCCCCATGCTCCATGCATTAGTATATAAGCATTTCAGGGAGGGATTTTATCTACTGGCTTCTGCTCTTGCAGCCTGACCATACCCAGCCTCGTCCATGGCCACCAATCTAGCAGTAAGCTCTGCATGTGCTGATTCCTCATTGCCTGAATCCCATGCTCCATCTCCATAAGACTTAAAGAGTTCTTATGTGTCCCCAGCATGCTTCAAGGTAACAGGCTGAATGCTCTTGTTAGCCTCCCACCCTGATGTGCTATCTCTTGCATCCTCCCCAGCACGCAACTCATTGTTATCTCCCTCCCCTGAGATAGCAGTGGAGCCAACACATCACCCCACAGTTGTCTCAGGCTTGCTTATAGTAAGCCTGGCTTTCACCTTCCCTCCCTTCCAACCTAGTTTAAAGCATGGTTAATAAGCCCAGCCAACCCCTGCAATATAAATCTTCTTCCACTTGGTGAGAGGTGCACCTCATCTGCTGCCAGCAGACCTGGCATCATGTAGGGGGACCTGTGGTCAAAAAAGCCAAAATCCTGCCAGAGGCACCAGTCCCAAAGCTAAGAGTTGAGCAAGTGACTCCTCCTTATTCTTTCTGGGTTAGTCCCTTGGTCAGAGAGGGAAACCTTCTTACCTCATCCTTGACCTGGGCCCCTGGTAGATAGCAGACCTCCTTTTGGAGTGGGTCAGGTCTGCATACTAGGCCTTCTGTTCCCTTCAAAAGGGAGTCTTCTATAACAACTCTTCTCTTCTTTTTGATGTAAGATATTCGTATTCATTGTTAAGAAGACAAGACTTACACTTGCCCTGTAGGGAACACAATTACATCTTCTAAACTAGACTTTCTAATCAACCTTCATTATCAAAACCAGGAAGGATGCAAACAAAATGCTGCATTATTCCTTGGTTCTTTTTTTACCTTCATTCTTATTCAAGCAAAAATGATGTCACTTTTGTGGGAGGAAATACTGTCTTTTTATAGCCAAATAAATGACAGTTTATGCAGATTTTTATTTGCCTTTTTATAGATAAGCATATTTTTATCTTAAGAACTTTTGAGGTTCTTAGAAGCTTTTTAAAGATTAGATATAATTCCATTGGCCTGGATAAATAATTATTGTCTGTGATGATAAAGCATATCAGTTGCAAGCATTGTTTAAAAACGCTGGGTGCACCTAAAGTATTCCAGAGCCAAAAATGAATTCCATAATCTAAAGATGAATAGGGTTCAGTATGCCAGTTTTAATGTTTCTGATGTTACCTCAAATTATTTTTGGTTTAGATGCTAAACTTTTTTTTCCCAGTTCTCTGTTCTATACATCTCATTTTCAGTGATGCTGATTTTGCTCGTAGCTTTTGCCTTGACAGCATCATTTCTCCTCTCAGAGTACGCAGAACTTCTTGCTCATCCACCAACTGTCATTTATCCTGTGTGGGAAATAACTGCTTTTAGAGAGGGACAGTTAGGTCAGCCTCTGCTACAGCACATCTCTTTTCCACTCCACTGCAAGCAAAGCAGCTTGAATAAATAATTGCATGAACAGAGTTGGACTGTCTCCTTTTATGTGAACTGCAGGAAAACCTTCCAGATAACCTAAGAATTATTGTAATCTATTTATGAAAACTTTCATCAGAAGTAGGTTATTTAATAGTTCGGTCTACATCACTAGAGCTGGTTTTGTCCGTTGGTACTGAATTGCATGTTCACAGTGACATTTCCTCTTCCTGCTTTTATCAAGCATTTGAAAATGTGAACACATTTTTAGGTTTGGAAAATGTGATGTTGGGAGGAGAAATGGAAGTGATTCAGCTTAAGTTTCTCAGGCTTTTGTCTGTGTTACTTTGGATATTGTACAAGGTGGGGGAATGTGTCAAAAAGCCAGCTGTTCTGTGAATAGATGAGCCTTTTGTATTCTTCCCTTCTCATCTGATGGTGGAGCTGGAGTCTATAGCATAAGAGCCCTTTAGTGCCATTAAGTGTTCTGACTACTTAGAGGGAATATTTACTGGCTATTTATGATGAAAATGAGAGTATTGTAGTATGTGGTATGGCATTCTATTCCTAAATCCAAAACACAGCACTGTATCAGCTACTGGGAAGAAAATTAACTCCATTCCAGCCAAACACAGGCCAATATTGCATTCAAGTTCATTCACCTAACATAAAATAGAGCTTATCTTCTCTGAATTAAGGTAACCCCCTTTCAGATTTATTAAACAGTTACAATCTTGTACAGTTTGTTCATACTGCTGAACTGTTGTGTATCTGTTTAATAGGATTATGAGTTAATTGATCCTTTTCCAATACCCTTGTTGATAATTGGAAGTAAATATGACATTTTTCATGTAAGTAATACTCTTTTTCTTTTTTCTTTTAACTTATGTATTTGAAAGATTCCTGGTAGTGATTCTGTACACTAAAGTCTTGGTCGTATAATAGTAATCATTTAAACAAAAGTACAGCCAGTCAGCATTCTACCACAAAGGGTTTTCTACCTAATGTCATTGTGGAGCATACTGTCATTCCTTCACAAAGCACTCCCAAACGGATGCTTTTTGAGATCTACTTAGAAAATTTTGAGGTCTGAGCTGCTGCAGACCAAAGATGGAAGCAAGAGAAAAAAATGGGTTATTTTGTAATGAGAGAAGTGCAGCTCCACGTGTCCCTTCTGACAGCAGCTGTAGATTTATGGCAGTGAAAGAGGGGAGCCTCTCAGGTCAGCTGGCAAGATTTTTTCCATAGCTGTGGCAGCATGAACAGTAAACTACCATTTCAGTCTGGAACGTTCGGGTTTCTGAAGTTCTTGGAGACAAGTGAGTAACTGCATCTTTTAGTGGGGAAGAAGATTCTGGATTATCATAGAATCATAGAATGGTTTAGGTTGGAAGGGACCTCAAGGATCATCCAGCTCCAACCCCCCGCCATAGGCAGGGACACCTCCCACTAGAGCAGGCTGCTCAAGGCCTCATCCAGCCTGGCTTTAAATGCCTCCAGGGAGGAAGCATCCACAACCTCCCTGGGCAACCCGTTCCAGTGTCTCACCACCCTCACTCTAAAGAACTTCCTCCTAATATCCAGTCTAAATCTTCCCTCTGCCAGTTTAAACCCATTCCCCCTGGTCCTGACATTACCAGAGCGTGTAAATAGTCCCTCCCCAGGGAGGGACTCTGCTCTCTGATGAGAGCAGAGTAAAGGGGGAGAATCCCCTCCCTTGCCCTGCTGCCCACACTGCTCTTGATGCAGCCCAGCACAGGGTTGCCTGTCTGGGCTGCATGTGCACACTGCAGGCTCATGTTGAGCTTTTCGCCAACCCAGACCCCCAGGTCCTTCTCCTCAGGGCTGCTCTCAGCCATTCATCACCCAGCCTGTATCTGTGCCTGGGATTGCACCGACCCAGGTGCAGGACCTTACACTTGGCCTTGTTAAACGTCATGAGGTTGGCCTGGGCCCACCTCTCCAGCCTGTCCAGGTCCCTCTGGATGGCATCCCTGCCCTCCAGCAAGTCAGCTGTGCCACACAGCTTGGTGTCATCTGCAAACTTGCTGAGGGTGCACTCAATTCCTCTGTCCATATCACTGACAAAGATGTTAAAGAGCACTGGTCCCAGCACTGACCCCTGAGGAACACCACTTGTCACCGGTCGCCAGGTGGACATTGTGCCATTGATCACCACTCTCTGCATGCCACCATCCAGCCAATTCCTTATCCAGTGAGTGCTCCACCCATCCAGTCTGTGCTTTTCCAGTTTGGTGACCAGGATGTCATGTGGGACAGAGTCGAATGCCTTACTCAGGTCCAGGTAGATGACATCAGTTGCCCTTCCCCTGTCCATTGTAGCTGTGACCTCATCATAAAAAGCCACCAAATTCATCAGGCATGATTTGCCCTTAGTGAAGCCATTCTCTCCCAGGAGATGAAAAATCCAAACAAATGCATACTTAATTTTCAAGCAGCACTTGATCATGAGAAGCTAGAACAATGCCTTTGTTTTTCAGCTGTCGTGCTGACAGCCTGTGAGTAGATGACTACCTAGTGCACTGGTACTTGGCTGGCTCTTTGAGTTACTTAATTCTTTATTAATAAAGTACTGGGCCTTCTTTCATACTGAGGCTTTAATGCTGAGCTATAATCTCTATAAAGATAAACGTCTCTCATAATAGACCCCATGAAATTAGGCTGTTATTCTGTGCTTAAGGACAGACTCCTGCAGGCCTCACGGGCGCCAGGCTTTAGCTCACTTTATCCAGAGAAGGCCATCTCTGTGCTCTTACGTTAAAGAAACATTGATGAAAAGGTATTTTGATGCACCTTTGAAGTCTTGCAGGTAGGAGCATTTAGAGAACACATACCAAAAGGTTTACCAACATTCAGATATTTTCACAGAAAGAAAACCTCCTTATTCTTCTAGTAGGATATTTCTACTGCAAAAAATGTAAACAAAGTGAAACAAATGAACTGAAAATTGAATATGTATTCCAAATTAAGAAACTTTTCCTGGACTACATGAATTCCTCTGTAAAAAGGAAACAAAGAGAAACTGTGACATATATTTTCAGAGTAGGCTGTTACTGCTTCTGTCTTAAGATATAATTACGCTGACAGCTGAAAGCTTTATGTATTATGACCGAAGTGCATTGCAGTTTTATAAAAGTAAAAGCTCTAGCTGTGAGATTTTGGAGTTGGTTTTTTACGTGTCTCTTTCGATATCAACTTTTTCAGGAGTTTGACTCTGAAGTGAGGAAAATAATAAGCAAGACACTTCGATTCGTTTCGCATTATAATGGAGCATCGTTAGTGGTGTGTCTGTTCACTTTCTGACTGAGGGTAGAGGGGAGCAGTATTCTGTTACAAAACAGAAACGTAAAACTCTTAAAGAAAATGGAATTTAATGGTTTTACAATATCCTTCTCCACGAGCTAATGAGTCAAGGGGGTTGCAGGGTTTGGGAGGGGGATAGATGGATATACCTTGTGAAGAAACAAACTGTGCAATTCCCAATATCGGCAAAAAACAAAAAGAGTTGTCAGTTGGTTGGTTCCTGTATTGACTTTACTCTCTGGCTGGCTTTTTTATTTTTCACAAGAAAGTTGGATAGGAAAAAATGATTGCCCTTGATAGTAAAAACTTAAGATCCAAGGGTTCACCTTAACAGCAGTTTAAGCATACCACATTATCACACTTACAGTGTCGAAGAATAAAGGCAGGATTGGTTTTATTTACAGTAGTGAGCAGGAACTGCCAACCATAGGATAAAGAAGTATTTCTGTGGGTATATAAATTGATAATCTTCTGAATAAAGACAGAAACATGCACAATAAAATTCACAGTGCAAAAAAGCAAAGCAGCCTCTTGGTCTCTCCCTACATCAGAATTTTATCAGCCGTCCTTTATGTAATATTTAATGGTGGTTTATTTTGATTACCAAACAACTGACATTTGCTTTAAATTGTTAAAACCACGGCTTTAGTACTCCCCAGCTTTTGTGCTTTGACACCTGAATTCATCTTTCATTAACTGAGAAGACAACTGCCTTGATTTTCTTTTTTCTTTTTTTGAGGAAAGTATGTAAGTGTTATTGCAATTAAAAACTTTAAACTAGGCTGCTAAAACTCTTTGTGCTGTTAAATCCTGATTCCTGTTGGAAGGAATAGAGATCTGATTTCTTTCTCAAAGACATGAATCTGTTAGGATAAAAAAGCCCTTGCACAGGAATAAGTGTGCTGCTGCAGAAAACATTCTGGGAACTTTCTGATAAATCTGTACCAGTTCTGCCACAGCTGCTTTTGTGATATGTGAACTATTTTATTGTTATTCATTATATTTGTAAAGGGTTGTGGTTTGCTGAATGATTTTTAATGTATTTCAAAATCTTAGAATCATAGACTAGTCAGGGCTGGAAGGGACCCTAAAGATCTAGTTCCAACCCACCTGCCCTGGGCAGGGACACCTCACACTAGATCAGGTTGCTCAGAGCCCCTCAAAAATCTCCAGAGATGGAGCTTCCACCCCCTCCCTGGGCAACCTGTTTCAGGGTCTCACCACCCTCATAGTGAAGAACTCTTCCTAACATCCAATGTGAATCTACCCACTTCTAGTTTTGTTCCATTCCCCCTAGTCCTGTCACTACCCAACATCCTAAGAAGTCCCATACTAGCTTTCCAGTATGCCCCCTTCAGACACTGGAAGGCCACTGTAAGGTCTCCTCAGAGCCTTCTCCTCTCCAGACTCTCCTCCTAGGAAAGGTGCTCCAGTCCTCATGCAGCCCAGGATACAATTGGCTCTAAGGGCTGCAAGTGCACACTGCTAGCTCATGTTGAGCTTCTCATCTGTCAGCACCCCCAAGTCCCTTTCCTCAGGGCTGCTCTCAAGCCAGTCACTGCCCAGCCTGTATCAGTGCTTGAAATTGCCCCAACCCACATGCAGGACCTTGCACTTGGTCTTGTTGAACCTCACAAGGTTAGCTTGTGTCCACCTCTCCAGTCTGTCAAGGTCCCTCTGGATGGCATCCCTGCCCTCCAGCGTGTCAACCACAGCAGGCACATAACTCAGTCTTGGCCAGAAGATATGTCTCTTACTATGCATCCTTCAAAAGTTCTGAATCAATATTTTAAAATTCATTCTTTATGCTATTTTTCAATGAGTATTTCTTGATCTATATATTCAGTTGCAAATACATTTATGTTTTGGAGAGGGAGGGTGAGATTTTTGTGCTAGTAAACGTAGTAAACATTATACTGAATTTACTGAGGTCAAGAATTAGCCAGGCTCTACCTGAAATCCTCTGTCTAGATGACATAATGTAACAGTACTTTGATGAAAGGTCATAATGAGTATTTTGTTTTCTGATTCATTCAGTTTACCAGTAAGTCTGAGGCTCTCCTGCTGAAAGCCCGTGTTCTTATTAGTCACTTGGCATTTGGCTATGATAAAAGGTAACAATTTTCCAACTGTTACATGTCTTGCCCAGAATCTAAAAGTACACTTAATGAAATAAACCAAGATTTTAATCACCAAAACATTTTAAACCTAACATTTTAATCATCAACCTTTTCTTTTTTTGGGGTGGGGAGGTGGGAGTGTAAATGTGATCTCTAAATGATTCTTGTTCGTAGATTTCAACTGATGCATCTTAGCTGGTTTTGTCTGCACAGGATAATTCATTGGTTTTGACCTCCAAATGGGTGGATCAGAAATACAGTCTCCACTAAAATTGAGTAGATTTTCTTTTACATGTATTCATATGCAAAGGCCAGGAAGAGTCAAGTCTTGGCTAGAGTGATGTAAGTCTTTTCACTGATTGCTAGATGCTCACTTGTTAACATTTTCTGTTTAGCAAGTCTCTATCAGTGGATCACAGCAAACCTCTGTTTGTACCAGCAGGACTGGATTCACTGAGCCAAATAGGTGAGCACATTTCCTATTCATTGTGTTTGTTGCTTGTTTGTTTTTCAAAATGATAAAAAAAACCTTAGCAATGAAGTTGAATTATAGCACATCAATTTCAACAGAGTCTTGAAAGAAATTGCCAGTCAGTATTTATATTATTGAAAATTACTTGTGCAGGGTTGCTGGGTAGTTTAATAAAGCATTAGGACTACCTTGTATGGTAAAGTACCAGCAAGCTGAGATCCAGAAGAAAACTATGCAATGCCACTTAGCCTGTTTCGCCATAGGAGAGCAATGTTTTTTCAAACTTCTTGTGGCTTGTCACTGTAGAAGATATCAAATCAGATGGCTCATTATCCAAAATGATTTGATAATTCATGCTGTTATGACAATATACTTGTGTCATTCGGTGCTGTGCTGTAATCCTTAGGACCACCACCTGCCTCTGACAGTGATATTGGAAAGATGTGTGCAAACACACCTTTGGAGCTATGGAAAAACGTGTTTGAGAAAACATTTCCTCCCAAGGTAGGTTTTCACATGTTGATTGCACAGCTGCTTTCCTCACAGAAGAGTAGAAATGTCATTACTAATGTTAAGTCCAGTAACTGGAGTTTCAGTCTCACTGAACATTTCTGCTTTTTCCAAAGTCTTTTAATTCACACATTCTTAAAACAAACGGGTTTGTGTGTAGTGGGGCTTTGATTATTAGCTTCTACATCTTCAACCATTTTCCTGCCTTTAGTAATAATGAAAGTACTGATGTAACTCTCTGCTTTTTTTCAAAGTTCAGAATCAGAATTAATCAGGATGGAAAAGGCCTTCAACATCGAGTCCAACCTATCACCTAACACCTCCTAGTTAACTAAACCATCACACTAAGTGCCTCATCTAGCTTCCTTTAAAACACCTCCAGGGATGGTGATTCCACCACCTCCAAGGGCAGCCCATTCCAATACCAGTCACTCTTTCTGTGAAGAATTTCTTCCTAACATTCAGCCTAAACCTGCCCTGGCACAGTTTGAGACTGTCCTCTTGTTCTGTCACTGGGTGCCTGGCAGAAAAGACCAATCCCACCTGGGTACAGCCTCCCTTCAGGTAGTTTTAGAGAGCAATAAGGTGTCTCCTGAGCCTCCTCCTCTCCAGGCTGAACACCTCACAGCCCTTCTCTGGACACATTCCGGCACCTCAACGTCTTTCTTAAATTGAGGGGCCCAGAACTGGACGTAGTACTCAAGGTGTGGCCTGACCAGTGCTGAATACAGGGGCAGAAGGACTAATCTGATATTCCTGATACAGGCCAGGATGTCATTGACCTTCTTGGCCACCTGGGCACACCGCTGGCTCATGTTCAGCTGCCAACCAGTACCCCCAGGTCACTCTCTGCCTGCCTGCTCTCCAGCCACTGTCCCCAGCCTGTAGTGCTGCATGGGGTCATGGTACCTTGCACTTGGACTTGTTATAACTCATGGCGTATTTGTATGGTTACAGCGTCGCCTTCCATCATGCTATGCTCAACATTTTGGGAATTTTATAAGAGTCACACTCCTGGTATCTAAACCAAATGACAGTGATGTTCCAAAAGGAGAGCTCTTCCTGGGTGCAGCAGGCTGATGATCTTTGCTCTTCTAGGGCATGAGACTTAGAATTCTTTGCCCTGATCTGTCCTTTGCTATGGGCAGTATAAGTAGTTGGAAACCCATTGTAGTGATAAGTGTTTCAGAATTTTTTGGTCCCCAAGAGACAAACCCCAAAATACTTCTTTTCAGTAAAAGTAACTCCTGTTAGGCCATTCTTACCTATTTGAAAGCAGGCTGCTATTTTCTCCTTAAGTATTAGACTGTATCTGTTACAGTTTAAGAACAGGGTCCTAAATTGGAAGTAAAATTTGTGGGAGAATTCGAGAGTACATCCCAAAAGAGGCTGAACAGAACATAAGAGATATATTTACCTCATTTCATTGGTTTATGATTTTCCTATATAATCTGAATTTCAGAGTGGATCTTTCTCTCTCTTGCTTGCTTTTCCCGCTGTCTCTCCCTCTGGCCTTGCCTGCTTCTCTGTGCTGATTCGTTTAGGCTGTGGTATGGAAACAGCAGCAGGATAGAGATAACTTGTTAGCTGCTCCACAGCTCTCTGGACTTTTTGTCCAAGGGGGTCTGTTGTACAGGGGTGGTCCTTGGGCTTTGTCCAGAAGGATTAACTCTGCTATTATCTAGTTGTATATGTATGTAAGTATATTACCTTTTATATTTAGCCTACTTTGCAAAAAATCATTTCATTTACTTCCATATTCTGAGTACTGTGGTAATTTACCTTTAGGGGGTAAATCTGGAATTCTAAATGGGGTAAAACCACCACAGTATCACAGTTCTTTATCCCTGGTCATTTTCTGCCCTATAGCTTGCCTGGGAAGGCCACTAAGTGAGGGCTGTGAAACTGTGCCTTAAACTGTGGTGCACAAACTGGGCTTTTTCTAGTTTTCAGTCTGTGGATCTCCATTCTTGGTGAGAAGGACTCTGAATGGACCCTTTCCCACTCACTTGACAGTTGCATAACAAAGTCTAACAGTTACTTCAGGTAGTTTGTAACCAGATTAAATTATCACTACAATGTCTTTCCCAGTATGCTATGATCATATATGGCGGCAACCAGCATGGCTTCACTAAGGGCAAATCATGCCTGACAAATTTGGTGGCTTTTTATGATGTAGTCACAGCTGCAATGGACAGGGGAAGGGCAACTGACGTCGTCTACCTAGACCTGAGTAAGGCATTCGACTCTGTCCCACATGACATCCTGGTCACCAAACTGGAAAAGCACAAACTGGATGGGTGGAGCACTCACTGGATAAGGAATTGGCTGGATGGTCGCATGCAGAGGGTGGTGATCAATGGCACAATGTCCACCTGGCGACTGGTGACAAGTGGTGTTCCTCAGGGGTCAGTGCTGGGACCATTGCTCTGTAACATCTTTGTCAGTGATATGGACAGAGGAATTGAGTGCACCCTCAGCAAGTTTGCAGATGACACCAAGCTGTGTGGCACAGCTGACTTGCTGGAGGGCAGGGATGGCATCCAGAGGGACCTGGACAGGCTG
>WAAF01018884.1:174440-222354 GCA_013400475.1 Tricholaema leucomelas | reverse complement strand
GGCACCAAGTGCCTCATCCTGTCTTTTCCTGAGCACCCCCAGGGACGGTGACTCCACCACCTCCCTGGGCAGCCCATTCCAATGGCAAATCAGAGAGTTAAGAATATTGAGTTTAATAAATATATATTTTTATAAAAACTGTCTTGCATCTACTGATTTCTCCCCTTCGCCACGAACGGGCGGAGGAGGCAGAATTCCCCTCCACGACAATGGGCCTCCTCAAGAATTACTTTAAAACACTCTTATCCTCTTTCCCCCTGCAATTTTGTAGGCTTCGTAGTGAAATCTGGTTTTATTTTTGTTCGGGTTTTTTTGGATTGAGTTTTTTTTTGGTGTGTGTGTACAAGCAGACCATTGAGTTTGATACAGAATCATAGAATCAACCAGCTTGGAAGAGACCTCCAAGATCATCCAGTCCAACCTAGAAGCTTTTATACAGAACACAATACCCTTTTCAAAAGGTCTTTTATTTAGCTAACATGTACCCGGGTCTTGTGCAAGTACTGAGACAGCTGATTCATTGATTAATAAAGACACTCTTAAAACATAGTATAATAAACATTTGCTCAATATTGTCCAATTCAGTAATCCTTTGTAACAGCATAAAGAAAGTCAATATTCTTCAAGTAATGGCATTACTACACAACAGGTTTGTAGTGTAGAGATCCACACAGAAAATTCACAGCAAAATCTATTGCTTTGTTGTATTTTGCCTGGCAGAATGAATCAAAACCGATGGCAAAGAAAGATGATACACCAAGACTGAAGATTTCCTACTCTGTGTTTACTTTGCAGTGCTGACAACCAGGTGACTGCCATTCCAAGGCAAAACCTCCGAGCCTGCTCTCCACTTTGCTGGTGCCAATGCTAGTGGTGGGAAACAGTCACATTTTCTGTTAGCCCAGTATCTTTGTGAAGAAACTCAAGGTGCCTATCTCCAAAAGAAAAGATTAAGGAAAATGAATTCTAATTGCATTTTGGAAGTACATATAGGATCTGGCAAATGATATCAGTGAGGCAAATTAATTCCTAGTGCAATTACATTGACGTCAGTGGAGTCAATCCAGGGAGAAATTTGGCCCAGTGTCTTCAAGCATTGTTTTCACATGAGAAATTTGAACAACAAAACCTCTGTGCTGAATCAGAAAGTCACAATATTTGATGGACTATTTTTGTTGTAATGACCAAAAGCTAGAAAGAAGGTGGGCCAAATACTCAAGGTATTTGTATCTGTGGTTAAGACATAGACTGACATTCTCATTTGTTTAACTATTAAATGACACTGTATCACAGAATTAATGGCAGAATTAAACATGTTGGAAAAGACCTTTGAGATAATCGAGTCCAGCCTATCACCTAACACCTTCTAATTAACTAAACCGTGGCACTAAGCGCCTCATCCAGTCTCCTTTTAAACACCTCCAGGGATGGTGACTTCTATCTCCCCGAGCAACCCATTCCAATGTAAATCACTCTTGCTGTGAAGAACTTCTTCCTAATATCCAGCCTAAACTTGCCCTGGTGCAGCTTGAGGCTGTGTCTTCTTGTTCTGTCACTGGTTGCTTGGGAGAAGAGACCGACCCCCAGCTGGCTACAACCTCCTTTCAGGCAGTTGTAGAGAGCAATAAGTACTACCCTGAGCCTCCTCTTCTCCAGGCCGAACACCCCTAGCTACTTCAGCTTCTCCTTGTAGGGCTTCTGTTCCAGCCCACTCACCAGCCTTGATGTCCTTCTCTGGACACATTCAAGCACCTCAGCATCTTAAATTGAGGGGTCCAGAACTGGACACAGTACTCAAGGTGTGTCCTAACCAGTTACAGAGTACAGAGGCAGAATGACTTCCCTGGTCCTGCTGGCCACACTATTCCTGATACAGGGCAGGATGCCATCAGTCTTCCAGTGGCCACTTGGGCACACTGCTGGCTCACGTTCAGACAGCTGTACCCCTAGGTCCCTCTTTGCCTTTCTGCTCTCCAGCCACTCTGTCCCCAGCCTGTAGGGCTGCATGGGGTTGTTGTGGCCAAAGTGCAGAACCCAGCACTTGAACTTGTTAAAGCTCATGGCATTGGATTGTGCTCATATATCCAGCCTGTCCAGGTCCCTCTGCAGAGCCTTCCTACCCTCTAAAAGATCAGCACATGCTCCCAACTTTGTGTCATCTGCAAACTTACTGATGCTGGACTGTATTTACATTTCTTCTTATTATTAAACAAAACAAAACAGAAAAGCAACCAACCAATCAAAAATACCCAAAAAACTCCCAAATGAACAAATCCCCCAAAACCAAACCACCACCAAACCAAACCCAAACCCCCAAATCTAAACAGAAGAAGAACCACTGCGCCCTCTCCTCCCTCAAAACCCAAAACATTTAAGCTACTCTGCAAAAGGTCATGCAGATGTAGCCAGTTCAGGGCTATATGCAAGCTATGAACCTTCCTGCCTGGCCAGTTCAAGCACAACAGAGAAATGCTTTACATTTTCAGCCTTAACTTTGTCAAGCCTGAGTGCTTCCATGCAGTTTACAGAAGAGGTCTGTATGTTCTACTTGGCTTTTGCTTACACTTTAAGTAAAAAGAGCTTCCTCAAACTGAACAAATCTTTGGTTCCTTGCTACAATTTTATTTATTACCCATGTATCAAGACTAGGATAATGTAAGCCTGTGGTGTAAACAGCATGCCACCTCTACATGCAGACACTGATTTATAAATCTCATCATCCACTGAAGATAAAGCAGGGAATAGTCCAGCCAAAAAAGATAGCCAGCTAACCTATTAGCCAGTAAAGCACATCTTTTGTTTGTTTGATGTGCTGTTTGGCTCAGAAAACAGAACAGATATGATGATAAAAAGGATTATCACATAAATTTCTTCAAGTTGGTATAAGTGAGTGCAGTGCTGGAGCCGGCAGTCCCTAAATTAAATTCACCCTTCTGTGATGGAGTCAGTAGATTAGTGACTAGACCTTCAGCTTCCCAAGTTCCAAGTTAAACAATTGTAGTCACACAAAAGGGGGTTTGGAAAGGCTTGCTTTTCACTTGCTAATTTATCCTTGTGAAGTATAAGGAGTTTGGTTTGGTTTCTTTCCAGAGAGGTATGAGTCCTAATGCGCCAAAAATGTATTAGGGAGCAGAATTTTTATATCAAAGTTGGAAGGCAGATGGTGAAAGTAAGGACCCTGCTGGCTGTCCATTCTAACATATAAACAATGGCATCTTTATGTTTTGCTTGTTTAACTTTTCATTAAAGTTGTTCTTCAGCACACTGCAGCACCTGCAGGAACCAGAAGCAGCTCTCTTTCACTCTCTTCTCTATAGCCAAGGTTCATATGATGCTGAGTGCCCAGCTTCCATCTTCCTCACTTACTTTCTATGCCTGCTGCTTTCAAGGACATAAACAGGTGTTTGACAGGAGCTGTAACATAACTAAATGCATGTCCCATGTTTGATATCAAGACAATGAAAATAAGAGTATGTTTCAGTCTTGCTGCAAGTAAAAATGACCTGAGCCTTGGAGAGCAAAGGGATTTTAGGTGCTGCGTTGTTTTTGAGATATAGCCCAACACAAGCTCACAACTGGTTTATAATTTATAAACATTTTTTAATACTACATGGGAAGAAACTGTGTAATAAAATTGCAAGAATAGAACAAGGTAAAAGGGTAAAATGTTGTGCACAGGTCCTTGATAGAGCATGTTAATGCGCAGATAATAGCCTCATTTCTGTTCAACTGAAATGGCAAAATCCTGCAAGGTGAGGTAGTAAAATGTGAAGAACTTGTGTAAGTACCAAGCTGCAGGGGCCACTTTTGTTGACTCCTGCTTGAGCATATTAGAAGCAATGAACTTGCTGAAACACTGCTTTTACTGCTACCATAGTCCACCCAGATCCCCACCATTCCTGTAAACTGAATAATCAGCTTTTTTTCTGTGATTTGGAAAAAAATCCCAACCAAATAACCAACCAACCAAAAAAATTACTGAAGGGATAATTCTACCATTCAGCCCTGTTTGAGCTTTATTCTCTAAGTGTCAGATATCTATCACATATACTCTGTCCCTTGGAATAATAACAATATAGGCAGCTGAGTCTTGCTGTGGGTATCTACAGGGGAGGGGAACTCATCAGTTCAGACTCATCAGTTTCAGCTTAGTTCAGTAGACATCTGTGCAGCAGAGGACCTCATGATGATCCTGGCAGCAGCTCTTTTCATTTGGGTTTGGCTTTTTGTGATGAGTGCTCTTTGTACTGACTCCCCATACCAGCCTGTCTCAGCACTTTCAGAGCCAGAGCTTTTTCTCTTAGTAAGCTCTAGGACTTTTTTTCTGGTTGGGTTTGGTTTTTTTTTTCCTTTTTGGTTTTTTTTTTTTTGTTAGGTTTTTTTTTTGTTCATTTGATTGTTGTTTTTTTTTTTACAGGCTGCTGAGTCTGGCTAGAACTGTATCCAGAATTACAGAACTAGTGACCACCTGTCACCAGGACATTGTGCACAGAGAGGGAGAGGAGTGTGCTGGAGGTGGGTGTCACTGCCATATGACTGTGACTTTATTTCTGAAAAAAAAAACCTTGCTAGAGTGAAGAATTAAAACTGAATTTTGAGGCTTTTTAATTTCTCAGCTATTTGGCGGCTCCAAAAAATCTTTTTCACGTTTTCACTTTGTCTTCAGAATAGAATAGAATCAACCAGGTTGGGAGAGACCTCCAACATCATCCAGTCCAACCTAGCACCCAGCCCTAACCACTCAACTAGACCATGGCACCAAGTGCCCCATCCAGGCTTTTCTTGAACACCTCCAGGGACAGTGACTCCACCACCTCCCTGGGCAGCCCATTCCAATGCCAATCACTCTCTCTGTGAAGAACTTCCTCCTAACATCCAGCCTATACTTCCTCCAGCACAACTTGAGGCTGTGTCCCCTTGTTCTATTGCTGGTTGTCTGGGAGAAGAGACCAACCTCCACTTGGCTGCAACCACCCTTCAGGTAGTTGTAGACAGCAATGAGGTCTGCCCTGAGCCTCCTCTTCTCCAGGCTAAACAACCCCAGCTCCCTCAGACTCTCCTCATAGGGTTTGTGTTCCAGGCCCCTCACCAGCCTTCTTGCCCTTCTCTGGACACACTCCAGCACCTCAACATCTCTCTTGAGTTGAGGAGCCCAGAACTGGGCACAGTACTCAAGGTGTGGCCTGACCAGTGTTGAGTACAGGGGAAGAATAACCTCCCTCCTCCTACTGGCCACATTGTTCCTGATACAGGCCAAGATGCCATTGGCTCTCTTGGCCACCTGGGCACACTGCTGCCTCATCTTCAGCCTACTATCCACCAGTACCCCCAGGTCCCTTTCTTCCTGGCTGCTCTCCAGCCACTCTGTCCCCAGCCTGTAGCGTTGCTTGGGGTTGTTGTGGCCAAAGTGCAGAACCCTGCACTTGGCCTTATTAAATTTCATCCCACTGGCCTCTGCCCACCCATCCAGCCTGGCCAGGTCCCTCTGCAGGGTCCAGGTCCCTTTCTATGTACATATATATCTTAGGCCAGGACATATTTTCCAAGGACAGCTAGAACTTTCACCTTCTCAGGGAATTAGAAAATACTTGAAGTGAATATAAAAATGTATTAAGTTTACCCTTCTGCCATTACTCCTCTGCCCTCAAAAATAGAATCAACAAGGGTTTACATCACACACACACACACACACACATATATAGCTAGCATCTTCATCAATCAAATGTATATCTATAAAAAGACTGTTTATCATTTAACCATAAAAATGACACTTTTCAAGGACAAAGATTTGCTTGTCTGTAAGAGACATACTTACATGGTGGTACAAATAAACTCAGCCATCCATCCTCTACAAGGACAAAGTCCTGTTTAAAGAGAAGATTGAGCATGACACAGTTTTCCTCCAGGTCACACCCAGTGATAGCCTAATAGCCTCAAAGGCGTATGTAATTGTAACAGATACCTGCTCCTGGCTTGCCAGCCTCATAGCAGCTCTGTTTTGCTGAATGCTTGTCTCTTTTGGTCCTGACTCAGAGAACAGTAGCCTCAGGAATTAAGTTTTTGATTAGTCTGAAATCTTGGTCACTTAGCAGAAAGAGTAGGAAAATACCTTCCTGGTAATTCAGTTTTACAATGCTTTTTCAGGCTACACACTGACTTGGAAGAGGACATTGAAGAAATCATGGAGTCATAGAGTTAGTGAATCAGAGAATGGTCTGGGTTGGAAGGGACTTCCAAATGTCATCTAGTTCAAACCTATCTGCAGTGAGCAGAGCATTCACTTGGTGCCATGGTCTAGTTGACTGGATAGGGCTGGGTGCTAGGTTGGACTGGATGATCTTGGAGGTCTCTTCCAACCTGGTTGATTCTATTCTATTCATGCTGTTGAAGCACAGGCACCGTTCATTAGATCAGGGTGCTCAGAGCCCTGTCAAGCCTGACCATTTTGGGTCTCCTACATATTTTTAATTGTATGTACAATGCAATTTTTATTTCATTATGTGGAGGAGTAGGGGAAATGAAGCCCAGAGAGAGCAGAGGCAGCATAAATAATAAAGGCAACAGACAAATAAATACTCACAATGCTTTTGTTAGAGAGAAGTAATTTTATCAGGATTTGACTTGGCAGTAGCCTTCTTCACTAATTTCCAAACCATGAAATTTTATCTCTTATAAAGCGTATGGATGCTATATTAAAACAGTCTGAAATTTGATCTCTGGTGCAGATATGAAAACTACACTAAAAGAGCACTTTGACAACTAGCATAAGTGTGGGTAACTTTTAAGTGTTAAGCATGATGAAGACTGGATAAAAGCCCTAAAATCCTTGATGTTAACCTGAATCTAATCTGGGTGTTGCAGGTGAGAACAGATGGCGGTGGTGAGCTTGCTGAGAGAAAGCATCAGGGCTCAGAAGCCAAGGAGCCTTGTGGTGGATTGTTACCCAGCAAACTCTAGACAGAAACAAAAGATGATCCTGAAGACATTATAGAACCAGCACAAAGTGGTAAATTTGGAGTAAGATAGCTTTAAAAAAATAAAATTTCAAAAAATTCAAAACCTGAGATTCATTTTGTCATTCCTCAGTGCTAAGCCTGTAAACATGACTTTATCTTGTGACTTACTGACTTTTTTTTTTTTACATGTTCTTACACTGCTATGTGATGTGGTTTCTTTACAGGATGTTATTATTATTGAGGCTTCAAGCTGAATACCGTGTTCAGGTTTGGATCCCTCACTCCAGGAAGGACGTTGAGTTGCTGGAGTGTGTCCAAAGAAGGGTAATGAAGCTGATGAAGAGTCTAGAGGACAGGTCTTATGAGGAGTGGCTGAAGGAACTGTGATTGGTAAGTCTGGAGAACAGGCTAACAGGACACGTCATCACTCCCTACAACTACCTAAAATGAGGTTATAGTGAGGTGATGGTCAGACTTTTCTCCATAGTACCAAGTGATGAGAGGAAATGGCCTCAAGTTGCACCAGGGAAAGTTTAGATTTCCTATTAGGGAAAAAAAATTACTGGAAGTGTGGTCAGGCATTGGAGTAGGCTGCTGTCATGGGTTGAGTTGGATCTGCTGATTTCTACTCAATACCATGCAGTTACAAAGCCAGTTTCAAAATGAAAGTCCTGGCCAGAGCAAAGTACGATGGGCTTTGAAGTTCAGATTGTAACATGAAAATCTTCCTTTTCCAGTTGCCACTTGCAGTTTCTGGGTTTTGGAGTGTTTGAAGGTTTGGTTTTGTTTGTTTGTTTTTTTCCTGCTGTGAAGATTCATTGCTGGTTTCTGTTGCTGCTTCTGCTTTTTGCAAAGGTAACTGTGCAGTGTGTCATGTGAGTAAACTCCTTATCTCAACCCAGAGTTTGTTCTTTGTGTTGCTTTCATTCCCATCTGCATGGGGGTAGAGGGGCTTGTAAGAACAGGCTGTGTTATCACAGTATCACAGTATTACCAAGGTTGGAAGAGACCTCATAGATCATCAAGTCCAGCCCATTACCACAGAGCTCAAGGCTAGACCATGGCACCAAGTGCCACGTCCAATCCTGCCTTGAACAGCTCCAGGGAGGGTGCCTCCACCACCTCCCTGGGCAGCCCAGGATGGGGTTAACCCAGGATGGCTGCCTGAGGAGGTGGTGGAGTTACCATCCCTGGAGGTGCTTAAAAAATGTATATACATGGCACTGTGGGACACGATTCAATGGCCAAGGTGGCATTAGGTGGACAGTTGGACCTGATAATCTTAGAGATCTTTTCCAACTGAAAGAATTCTACAGTTCTCTGATACTACTCCAAAGTTTAATCCTTGCCTCTGCCTGCAGTAGAGGAGGTTTGGATGGCTCATAAAAAATGGGCTGAAATGTGACATCTAATCAAATGACTGTAAAGATGTTTGATGACCATACAGAACATGCAAATCAAGACTCTTGCCACCACTTTTTTAGTACAGCAAGTAACTGGTGTACACCTTCTCTGCTTCAGGACAATTTCTACAGAACATACATCTCAGCAGCATCTGTTCATTTCTTATTCTTCTCTGACAAGTGAGGGAAATCCTGAGTTTGTTTTTTTGGTTTTGTTTGTTTGGGAGATTTTTTTGTGTTGTTGTTTGGATTTTTTGTTTGTTTGTTTTATTTAATTAGTATTTTTACTATTGAGTGGTACACACACACTTAGATGGATATACTTGAGAATGATTAATGGACTTAAACATATCTACTTAACATTGGCTACTGGAATGGGCTGCCCAGGGAGGTGGTGGAGTTGCCGTCCCTGGAGCTGTTCAAGGCAGGATTGGACGTGGCACTTGGTGCCATGGTCTAGCCTTGAGCTCTGTGGTAATGGGCTGGACTTGATGATCTATGAGGTCTCTTCCCACCTTGGTGATACTGTGACATTGTGACACTGTGATATCTCCTATGAACCACATAATCCCAGAATCACAGAACTTTAGAGGCTGGAAAAGACCTCCAGAGATCATCAAGTCCAAACTCCCTGCCAAGGCAGGATCACCTAGGGTAGAAGGGAGAGGACTAATGGAACTGGAGCTGTTCAGTCTCGAGAGGAGAAGAATGACAGGGGATCTTACTAATGTCCATAAATAACCAAAGGGTGGGTGTCAAGATGAAGGCAACTGTCACTTTTTGGTGGTGCCCAGAAATAGGACAAGGAACAACAGGTGCAGGTGGGAACACAGGAAATTCCACCTCAACATGAGGAGAAACTTTTTTACTGTGAGGGTGACAGAGCACTGGAACAGGCTATCCAGAGACGTTATGAAGGCTCCTCTGGAGACTTTCAAACCCAACCTGGATACATTCCTGTGTGTCTTGCTCCAGGTGATCTTGTTTTGGTAAGGAGGTTGGACTAGGTGATTTCTAGAGGTCCCTTCCAATCCCTACTACCTGTGATTCTGTAATTCTCCCATGTCTGAGAACATGGCTCTACATAAGTCAACATGAGGTATGAAACAGCTCAAGTTATGGCCCACAGAAGTTGATGTCTTGGCTGAAGTACTGAATGACCACCGTTTCTTCAAAACTGTTCCCATTCTACACTTAAAGACTTCGTAACCTGAGAGCTCTTGTAAAATAGTATTTATGGCCATACGATTAAATGCATAATCAAATGGCTCTTAAGAACCCCTGAAAGGATCATTCTTGCTACTTCTTTCTGTTTCCTTTTCCTGTCACCTTAGACCCATCTCGTTCCTGCCCTGCCCCTCCCTGGAAAAGCAGGCTGTCCTGAGGCAGCTGTGCAGCTGCAAGGCAGGGTCGCTCTCCAGCCCGCAGTTTGGACACTGTGCTGCTTGAGCCTCCAGTAACTCCAAACCTCTCTGCCGGCCTAGATGCTCACCAGTCCTCTGCTGTGCCACGTTTGTCCTGCTCCTGTGACACTTAAAGAGGCTCCTTAATGTTCTTGTTTCTTCTTCTGCGGTTGAGCGTGAATTCTAGCGGGGAGAAAAATCCAAGAATTCATAACAAAAACACAGGGGAAAAACAGCATCTCCATTGAAGTTAATAATCAGCAGGGGCCAAATTACCTCTTATTAGCATTTATTTCACAAAAGAGGCAGGGTATAATTTCGTGATAGATTCAGATTTGGAGAGGGACTATAATCAGCCTCCTGAAGAGCTCTGCCTGAAGTACATGGCTGCTTATTTCTCTTCCAAATCACACAGCTCTCTTTCCCCCTCTCGTGCTTCCCCCTCCCGTCCTGGTCTCTTTCTTGATCTCTTTGAATAATGCAATCACTTTGAATAGCCCAGACAGGCCCGAAGATTAGGGAGCCTGTTTGTGGAGCGGAGGGCCAGCTGAATAGGCGCAGGAGGCTGGCTCCGCGGGAAAACAAGGTGCTGGGAACTAGGCCAACTGTGAAGAGCATGTGCTGGGAGGGACTGAATAGGCAAGCAGCCGGCCAGCCCATATGTCAGGCTGTGCCACAAAGACTTCTCTGCACATCTACCATGACAAACAGGATTACTGAAGACAATTAATCTGGCACGCTTTATCAAAATCAAGCGCTGACCCCCAACCTCTCCCCTCAGCGTGCAGCAGATGCCACGCTCCAATTCAATGGAGCTCAAGTGTTCCCTTTTTTGCTGCTGAAAGGCATCCAAAGCCTGACTAAGGTTGGCATGGACTAATTGCAAACACTGTCTAATGGTGACAGTCCTAATCAAATGAGATGAGCTCACCTTTTCTCCAAACTTCTAATGGGAAGGCTGGCGGCAGCTCCCCATCAGCTGCTGGGAGAAAGAGAAACACATGGGGCTGAATGCTTCTCCCCCTTCATCCTCCCCCTTCTCCTCTGGATGCCTGATGGAGGAAGAGGGCAGCCACATGCATCTTTTTCCCTTGAGCCTCTAGGGTGTTGCATCACGGGAGGAATGAAGGAGGGGAAGCATTGAAGCCATCTCTGCGCAGAAGCAGGTCTCTGCTGGGCAGCTGCCAAAAAGGCACCAAAAGGCAGCAAGGACTCTGATGCTTGCTGCCGTGCTAGAAACTAACCATCCAGGGCAGAGTTCTTGGCTCGTGTCTCTGGAGCTGCAAACATCCCCACTGAATTTGACCCTGCCTGTGAGACGTTCCTGTCAGCTCTGCAGCGCAGAGCATAAACTTACATTCATTAGGACGAGTCATTTCTTTTCATCTCCTTCCTGCTTGTTTTATTTTATTTACATTTCAACGTGTAGGAGTTTAAAAGAAAAAAAAAAAAAAAAGCCTGCCCAGTTGACCTTAATAGAAAATGAAAAGTGCAGTTCAATAAGAGTGGAGGGAAAGCAAAGGAAAACTAACAGTGTTTTATCTTATTGCTTCTGTATTTACCTTACTGCTGTTCAAATAAGCAGCTCAGATGTCTGCTGCTCAACCTAGCAAGCATAGACCTCTCTGCTACAGAAATCCCTCACATGCAGTCTTCCCTTCATGGAAACTGCTCATCTCAGTTTCAGCCAGCTTAGAGCCAAGAGCATATGTTTCTCTGTTTGCCTCCTCTTGCTTGTTAGTATGGATGGAATGAAGGTTTGCACAGACATGGACAAATGGCTCTTTCAGGTATTTTTTCCCTCAAACACTCGAGTAAAATTTTTATTCATTTCAGCTAACGGTTAGTAGCACCTCCTCAGGCTTATTATATAGAAAATGATAAATAATAAAAACAAAAATAATGGAATGATCAATAATAAAAGTCACAGTGAGTTTTACAACAGAGAGGGCAGCTTGCAGGATATTCTACTGCTGTGCAAAATTTGCACAAGTGAAAGGCTTAAAATGTTTGATTCAGTAAATATGGTAGGAGGTTCTTGTAAGGTTTTAACGTAATCTTTTTCTCAATCAGAGAAAGAAAAATATCTCTCTCCTCTTCCTGTACACACATAAAGCAAAAATTAAGTTTAAAATATTCTTTATAAGTTACATTTTTTGGAAGATCTTTTCTGTTAAAACAGATAGCAATTTGGCCTGAGTGGCATTTGTGGTTCCTTGTAATCTCTTTTCTGGTAGAAAGTTGACATCTAGATTTTATCTCTCCACTTGTTTTTGTGGCTTTCCTCAGCATAACACCTAATGCTTCACCAATTTAAATAATTCTAACTTTCCTCTTAAAGGTAGTAAGGGACCAGTATACCCCATGCAGAGAGAAGGCACAAAGGACCAAAGAGTTAACAACTACCCTGATTTCTGAAAGCAAATTGTAGGGTTAAGATATGTTCAGGTCAGTGCTTGATTCTGCCCGTAGAACTACTGCCCCTCTGCACACAAATCTATGATGGTAGATTGAGGAAAGGTTTTAACTTGTCTGGATTACCTCTGTAGAGGTGACTATGAGGCTTTGATTTTCTTGAGTATCAATTCACAACACAGTGTGTCCTAATGAAGAACAGACCAGATCTGAAATGCTAACTTGGTTACTGACACTTGCAGAAGCCATCATCATGGGCAAGAAGTTTTCACTGGAGCACTAGCTGAAACAGGCAAGAGGTTCTTATTAGCAATACATTACTAATATGCCCCTCAAATCTGTTTCTTCTTCCTTCAGATTGAGAATGGGACATTGAAATGTTGTTTAAACTTGTCTGGATTACCTCTGTAGAGGTGACTATGAGGCTTTGATTTTCTTGAGTATCAATTCACAACACAGTGTGTCCTAATGAAGAACGGACCAGATCTGAAATGATAACTTGGTCGACTGACACTTGCAGAAGCCGTCACCATGGGCAAGCCATCATCATGGGCAAGAAGCTTTCACTGGAGCACTAGCTGAAACAGGCAAGAGGTTCTTATTAGCAATACATTACTAATATGCCCCTCAAATCTGTTTCTTCTTCCTTCAGATTGAGAATGGGACGTTGAAATGTTAGTCACAGATGGAGGAGCAGCTGATTTTGATATTACAGTGTTTACACTCCAGCAGCATGTTCCAGCATCTGAGAAATGCAGTATTCAAAGTGGGTCCAAGCGGGAAATCAGAAAACAAAGCTAATATTGCTCACAGCACCCAGCAAAGGCCATCTGCAGATCATGCAGCAGCTCATTGCTGTGATCATTTGACATTTCATAGCCCAACACTTTCCAGAAATCAAAGGCCAGGTCACATTTTTATTGTGTTTACTCAGAGTGCTAAGGTTGATTTCAAAGAAGTCTCTTGTAATGAAGTGATATATGGAGTTAGGAGAGTTAAACTGTAGGTAATGACTGCTGTGCAAGAAAGGCAAAGGAATAAACCACAAATCCTGCTTATACAAAAAAAAAAAGGAAAGGGAAAGAAAAAAGAGGAAAAAGAGCACAACAAGCACAGAAAACTCAATTCACTGCAGGCTAAAGCAGCAGCAGAAGAATGAAGTGACAAGGCATCGATTTGAACAACCTGGGGAAGAGGATGAGATATTTGCATCCCTGCCTTGGGAAAGGAGGAATTGCCTGCAGGATATGAGACTGCACACACTTGCTGAGGGGTGACGAGGGAAAGAGCATCTCTGAGGCAGCCAGTGGCTGGCATCTGTGCTCAAAATGAACATGAAGGCCTAATGACACCTCTCTCTGACTTCCTTAAGTTAATTAGATGCCTCATATGTAGCAAAAGCATTCTGTGTGGCATTGCCATAAAGCATGGTGTTTCATTCACTGTGGTGTACTTCCGATGTGGCACACAGAAGCACAACCACGACCAAAAATCTTGTCTTGTTTTGCTCGAGACCATAGAATCACAGAATTGTTTCAGTTGAAAAATACCTTTCAGATCATAAAGCTCAATCTTCA
The DNA here is from genome assembly GCA_013400475.1 of Tricholaema leucomelas. Lineage (NCBI taxonomy): Eukaryota > Metazoa > Chordata > Aves > Piciformes > Lybiidae > Tricholaema lacrymosa > Tricholaema leucomelas. The sequence goes on along the minus strand of WAAF01018884.1, from coordinate 208,600 downwards.
CCTAGGACAACCATGGCTATTAAACCATGTGTCAAAGTGTCACGTCCATATGTTTCTTGAACATCTCTGGGGACAGAGACTCCACCAGCACCTGGGCAACCTATTCCAATGCCTGACCACTCCTTCAGTAAATAATTTTTTCCTAACATCCAATCTAAATAGGAAAATAGAGGCAAAGTGGTTTGAGGAAAGGATCACATTTATTCAGTACTTTAGTGAAATTAATTATAACATTGCTGAGTAATATTTATGGCAGAGGAAAGAAAGTGTCCATTTACTGGAGAAATGAAATATGCACGTGAATATGTAAAGAAAGTCTGGCAGAGTTCGGTATAGTGGGCTTTGTTTCACCTGCATGAAGTGTTTTCCTTCCACAAGAAACACTTTGCAGCATGAAAAGAGGCTGACCTTCTTGGGTTAAAAATCAAAGTGATAGGCATCTGTCTAAACATAATAGATAGCTCAGGCCAGCAATCTGCAAATTCTTTTGATTTACAGCCCCCTAAATATAGAGGTGCAGATCCTGTCTAAGTAACTTAAGCCAACAGACATGGGGCTTGCTTTCCTATCTGCATTTTACAAACCTCTTAAAAGAAGCTTAGCAAACACTACAAGTCCATAGACTACTTTTCTGATGTAGACCATTGTCCCTACCACATGGCTTCCAGGCAGTATGCTGTTTGCAGCACCTTCTAACATATGCCAAGAGGCTGTGGCATACCAGCCAGAAAGAGAGCACATTATGATATCATTAGAATCACATTACTTGCTAGGGAATTGGTCTTTTTTTTTTTGTTGCTTGCTTGGGTTTTTGTTGTTGGTTGGTTTGTTTTAACCTCAAAGCCAGCAATCACTGCTAGCCCCTGGCTAAGGTACTTTTCAGTAGGAAACCATGTTATTTTTTTGGGCCTGTGGAGTTTCAGAAAGCAGAAATAACATGGGAATAAATGCACAGTTAAGTTTAACCAAAAAAGAAACATTTCCTTTCTGAGGTTTTAACCATGTTTTATAACTAAGATTGCAGCACATAGTTGCAGAACTGCAAATCAAAGCCCTAAGTTTAGAGAATTATCATTTCAGTAATTATTTTAATCCACTTTTGTGGAAGCAAAATGATTTGCTGACATTTACCTGAATTTTCCAAACGTCTTAGTTGATTCAAATCCTTATCTCCTAATGAATGCATTTCAGCCAGGAAAGTTCACTTAGCTGCAAGGACTTGATCACATAAATAAGCTGATGGATCTTCTCATCGTCAAGGCAAACTCAGCTTTGAGAATGCTCTTAGGACAGTCTTGGCATCAGACCCAGAGGTAATTTCTAGACTACAGAAATGAAGTGGTGGAAAATGTATTCTGCTCCCCTGAGCATAAAGCTGCAAACAATAAGTTAGTGAGAAAGATGCTTTCTTGAGAGGGGGCTCTGTGCATCCTATCACTGCAGCAGTCACACAGCTATTGATTTTCATAGAATCATAGAATGGTTTAGGTTGGAAGGAACCTCAAGGATCATCCAGCTTCGACCCCCTGCCATAGGCAGGGACACCTCCCACTAGAGCAGGTTGCTCAAGGCCTCATATATTTTTATATAAAATATAATGTTATATATATAATATGTATATAAAATATAATATTATATATATAATATATATTATAATTCATATAATTTTATATATTCTAAGGCAATTCAGTGAGCAGAACACAAGCTTTCCAGAGAGACAGATAGGAAACTCAGTAGACCTTTTCCTCACTATCTCATTTTTGAAGCCCCTGCCTTCAAGTCAGTACACAAACCCATAGCAGGACTTCTGAGGATCTAAGACCCTGGCAACAACCGACAAAAGTGAACACACTCTGCACCTATGTTAATTATCAGCATTTGGGAGTAAATATAGCCCAGAAGTCATCCCAACTTTCTGTAGTTTGAACAAAAGCAGATTTTCTTTTTCTTCCCCCCCCCCCCTTTTCATCTCCTTTTCTTTTTAATCCTTAAATTGTTAGAACATCAAGTGAACATTGAGATAAACTGCTGTTCAGATAATTCACTGTCAAAATTATTGAGCACACTTTAGTTGGATGGCAGTAGTAATGGTCTTTTCAAGTGCCGTTGAACAAAAGCTGAGACTATCAAGATTTTTTGGCAGGCACTGCGTTTAACTTGTCATGTTATATATTGCAGCAATGCAGCTGAGGATCAGTATAAATCAGCTTACAACTCTGGAGGAAATGGGGGGGGATGTACTTCAGTAACCTATTAGTAGCACAATCGTTTAACAGAAGGTGGCAGCATTTTAACATCGTTCACTCCGGCAAAAGAGACAATTAACTCAAACTGCATGGTCCAGAAAGCTCCTCTTCACATTTAGGCAGGATGTACACACTGCTGCCTTGCATTTATGGCCTTTATGAATTTATGTGGTCACAGACAGGCAGGAAGGTGAAGTTTTGATAAGTCTCCAGTCTTGGTAATGTAAATGTGGGAAACAGGCAAAATAAGTATCAGGGGGAAGGAAAGTGAAAAATGAATTAGAAAATCCCCCAAAAGGCAGGGTCAGAAGCAGCCTACCTCCAACTGAATCACAGCTTTATGGTAGCAACATCAGAAATATTGAGGAAGAGATTATACAGTCCCTAACGAATTCCTGCAATTCGATCTCATAGCAGTTTCACAGGGGACAAGTTTCTTGTCGCAGAGTTATTGTCAAGACAAGACAATTGTCTTGACAATAACTTGACAATATTGTACAAGAGCTGTATTGTCAGCTCTTGTGATCTCATCACAAGGTTTTTGGTACTTACAGCTTTTCTTCAAAGTCCTAGCCACTGAAAGTGACTAACTGCACAGGAAGCCCAGCTTTCACTTGACCATCACCGTTACCAACAAGATTGTGGTTACTGGGAAAAGCTTAAAAAGTTGTGCAAAATGCCCTCACCATGTTCAAAACCCAAAAGGCAAAGCAGGAAGGATAAAAGAGTTTAAACTAAAAATAAAACCATCCACACCACATAAGGTTACCATAAAATCATAACATCAGAGTGGCCTGATTGACAATGGCATATTTATGATGGAAAGCCTGAATGCAGTGCAGAAAGCCAGACGTGTTGCTGTGTGCTCTGATAGGGGTGGAATTAAGTGCCTGGCCTAGTGCATAGCCATGAGCACAAAATAGTGTTGTTCACTTCAGTGAGATTATTTGCTGATCTACAGATCAAGTCCTTCACTGAACTGAGCTCTTAACTCACTTAAGAACTAATCCCGTGCCCAGTGCATTTTGATGGCAAAAGTCTAAAAATCGTGTCATCTACATTCTCAAACAAGTTTGTAAGCTAAAAACCATGAGAATATTTCAGCTAGCACTTGATTCTCCTTTTACAGCGTAAGTGGATGACACCAAGGAATACTGCCCTAATGGCCACCACAAAGACTCCATGAGTTATCAGTAACTAACACTCTCATACCCAAAGAACCATGACATATTATTTTCAGCTTTTCTGTTTGTGGTGGGTTGGCCCTGGCTGGATGCCAGGTGCCCACCAGAGCTGCTGTATCGTTCCCCTCCTCAGCAAGACAGAGGAGAAAGAGTATCATGAAAAGTTCTTGGGTTGAGATAAGGGCAGGGAGAGATCACTCAGCAGTTACTGTCATGGGCAAAACAGACTTGACTGGAGGAAAATTAATTTAATTTGCTATCACTCAAATAAGAGTTGGATCATGAGAACTAAAACCAAATCTTAAAATACCTTCCCTTCATGCCTCTGTTCTTCTTCCTGGACTCACCTTCACCCACAATTTCCTCTTTCTTCTCCCTGCCAGATCCACAAGGGGACAGGGAATGGGAATTGCAATCACATGGAGCTTCTACCTTCCTTCCAAGGGGAGAGAAGGCTTCTCATAATCCCTGCTTTAGTGTGAGGTCATTCCTATTGTGGTGAGTTAGGAACTTCCCCCACCACCACCTATTGAAATTTACCAGACCAGCTCAGATGGCTTTTAAGTAAGGTGAAGTTATATTTACAGCAAAGCAACATTTACACACATTTATACACAAGTTATTTACAAGTATTTACAACTATATACAAATCAGAAGTAATACAGAAATCCAAACTCCCTCCCAGGCAAAGGAAACTGCCTGAGGGGCTCAAAGCTACCCCCTTTTTCTCCCTCTGCTTTCCTAGACAGACAAAGTTTATGTTATATGTTGGTAGAGAGATATTAGAGCAGAGTGAAGGAGAAGCAAAATGAAGTAGTGGGACAAATTGTATACTTTTTGGCTTTTTACCCCTTTCAAGAAACCAATGAATGATATAGACTCCATCATTATTTTCTTTTTACAACTAATGATCTAATTTCTCTCATTAAAATATTCCAGTTAGCCTCAAACCAGCACACCTATAGAAGACAGTCCTCCACGAATTTCTGCAGTGTGAGAATTTCTGCTCTTCACAAACTGCTCCAGTGCACATTGCTTTCATGGGGTGTAGTCCTTCAGGAACAGACTGCTCCAGCATGGGTGTCCCACGGGATCACAAATCATGCCAACAAACCTACTCCGCTACGAGCTCCTCTTTCCACTGTTCTACACATCCTGCCAGGAGCCTGCTCCAATGCAGTCTTCCCATGGGGTCACAGCCTTCTTTGGGCATTGACCTGCTCCATCACACAGTCCTCCATTGTGATGGTTTGGGTATCCCCTGCCCCCCACACTTTAGAAATCACCCAGACTAGACTCAGCCAGCTCTGGAAATTTGAATGAAGCTTACATTTACAGCTGGCACAATTTACAAGCAGATATTTACAGTATATACAGTTATAGACAGAAATAGACAAGGTAAAAAGGTAATACAGAAACACAACTCCCCTCCCAGACACCTGAGTCCCCAGGAAGGACTCTCAACCACCCCTCACCTTCCCCCTACCCCTCTCAACCTTACCCCAGTCCCAAGGAGTAATGGAGGTTTGGCCAAGAGGATTAAGAAGCAAAGGTGAATCAGCCAAAGCGAATGGAGGGTGACGTTAGAAAGCAAAATGGAGTTCAGTCAGCAGCCTCAGCTCCCCAGCAGGCAAAGAGCCGAGAGCCCAGCCCCAGAGCAAATGCCCAGAGCAAAGTGACTTTATCTAATGTTTTGCTTTTCCTTTCTACACATCTCAGCAAGACTGTGAGCGAAGTAGACCTCAGCATTGTTTTCATTTCTCAGCCTATGGTCTAATTCTTCTCACCAAAACATTCTAGCTAGCTTCAAACTAGCACATCCATGGACTATACTTGGATATGTGCTCCACCATTAACCTATATGAGCTACAGATGGTCAGCTTGGAAATCAGCTCAGAGGACCAGCTGACCACTTCAGCCTTGTGGAAACATTTCTTCTTGCCTGCTTCTCAGAACAATTCAAAGAATGCCTTATTTCTGGTGCACACAACTGAAGTAAAAAAACCTATAGAGAATAATTTGTGAACAAAATTAGTTGGTAGGCTGACAGCACTCACTCAAATTAAAGACCTCGGAGTAAAGAGCAATGCAGTTATCTGCACACTTTAAGACGGGATTAATTTGGACCTTGTTCTGTGGACAGTCCTCTAACTGAGTGTCATGCCTGAGCTGTTATGTGAATCTGTTAGTTAATCATCTATTAGAGTGATCCTCTCAAAATTAATCTAGCCAGAATTTGACATAAGTGCTCCAGAATGACAACAATTATAAAAATCTCTTTACAAAAGAATGACCTTTAACAGAAGAAAAAGCAAATTTTGGCTACATCGATTCAAACGACACAGAGGCAATCGAGGAGGGATATTGTTCTTCTTGCCATTGTAATAAAATGCCTGCAATGCCATAGTTCTGTCAGTCTTACAAATGCTGCTTTTCATACTTTTATCAAGAGATTTTTATTATTTTTTTTTGCCACTACTCCATGCATAAGGAATAAAATTTCATGCATGACTTCTAATACCATCATTAAGATCTCTAATAAAGTTCATTCCATCATAGCAGATGCATTTGAATTGCCACTTCTTTTGGCTCAGATCCGTAGCACTGTTTATATTGCTTCTCCTTCTTAGAAATGGTAAGGTCTTTAAGTCCTCTAAGAAAGCAATGTCTGAAAAGTTTCATTAAGATTTGTGAATTATATGGAAACAAAAATAAAATTCAATGTATTTCATAAGGTGTTGAAGAGGTGATTCATTTTATACTGCCCTTATTTTGCAACTTAGATGATTTCCTGGTTAAAATTTCCAATGATCTTGGGATAGAGAGTTGTCTAAGAAAGGATAGTGGAACTGTCCTTGTTTGAGCCTACCTTGACTAGAAGACAAAAATGACTCATGCCTTTCCAGGACTAAGAATGTTCAAGAAAAGACTGGATGAGGCATTTACTGCCATGGTCTAGATGATTGGATAGGGCTGGGTGCTAGGTTGGACTGGATGATCTTGGAGGTCTCTTCCAACCTGGTTGCCCAGGGAGGTGGTGGAGTCGCCATCCCTGGAGCTGTTCAAGGCAAGATTGGACGTGGCACTTGGTGCCATGGTCTAGCCTTGAGCTCTGTGGTGAAGGGTTGGACTTGATGATCTGTGAGGTCTCTTCCAACCCTGATGATACTATGATATGATTCTATGATTCTATGGTGCTGCACACTGATTGGGAGTTTAAAGAGAAATTCCATTTGCAAGAGCATATATACAAAAGGCAATCAGGTAGAATACAAAAATTTATTAAGCCCAAAGTGGCCTTCTAGAATCCTCCACCCCTTCCAGCCTCAGTCAGCCTAAGGGTAGGGCGAAACTGCCCTCCCCATCTGGAGCCTAGCAGGCCTCAGTAGGTTGCATGATGCAGCTCAGTTCCCTGCCAGCCGTCTCCTCCATGAACCGTGAGATAAGAATGCGCCCTCTTCCCAGAGAAGTAAAGGGAGGGAAAGGCAGGGAAGGGAAGAGAAAGAGATCCATCAGGCACTGCCTTTTAAGCTATGATACCAGAATATGGAATAGAATAACAATATTACAATATCCTGGGACAAGCAGGTCCATCCCCCTGGATGGTTTTGTTAAGGGAGATGTAGGATCCCTCAAACTACCACAGGAAGCCTTCAGAGTTTTGTTCTAGATGAAAAGTATTTACCTCAGTGAGTGACAGATATTTCTCTCCAAGTGTAAAAGGGAGCTGGCCTATGCTGGGATCAATTTTCATTTTGGACAGCTGTAGCTCTGTACGTACTAAATCATACAGGACAAGTATTATACGTGACAAACCTGGTTTCAATAAGAAGTTCATCNAAGGCCACTATAAGGTCTCCTCGAAGCCTTCTCCTCTCCAGGCTGAAGAGCCCCAACTCTCTCAGCCTGTCCTCATAGCAGAGGTGCTCCAGCCCTCTGATCATCTTCGTGGTCCTCTGCGTGTTTCCTGAAGGGGATGCACATTTCTAGCCAGGTATCTATGGTAGATGAGAAGGAAAATACCTGTAGGACAGAAAGACTCAGATATTTCCTACTCAGGGCTCTGCAGTGATTGTGTTTTATTTTATTTTCTAAATACTTGAAGCTTTCAGAAGTTCAGAGGGCTTAATTTATTATCCTAACTTTACCACTTGTGTTGGGCAGTAAGATTGAGTGTCATGGCCCAGATCATTGTAAAACACTGAGAACTGAGTAGACCTTCCTGACAGAATACACAGAAAACTGTGGTGACTCCACCACTTCCCAGCTTGTTGCAATGCCTGACCAATTTTTTTAGCTTGAATCCAATAGCAAATATTTAGAAGTGATAGGTTTGTTTGGAGAAAATGGAGCTTCTAAGGCCTGCATAGAAAGCTAGGGTGTGAAGATAGAATCATAGAATCATAGAATCAACCAGGTTGGAAGAGACCTCCAACATCATCCAGTCCAACCTAGCACCCAGCCCTATCCAGTCAACTAGACCATGGCACTAAGTGCCTCAACCAGGCTTTTCTTGAACACCCCCAGAGACGGTGACTCCACCACCTCCCTGGGCAGCCCATTCCAATGCCAATCACTCTCTCTGGCAAGAACTTCCTCCTAACATCCAGCCTATACTTCCCCCGGCACAACTTGAGGCTGTGTCCCCTTGTTCTATTGCTGGTTGCCTGGGAGAAGAGACCAACCCCCACCTGGCTACAACCTCCCTTCAGGTAGTTGTAGACAGCAATGAGGTCACCCCTGAGCCTCCTCTTCTCCAGGCTAAACAACCCCAGCTCCCTCAGCCACTCCTCATGGAGATCATGGGTTTATAGTCCAAAGGAAATAAAAGCACAGGCAACACGACCTGATAATCCAACTGATGAATAATGCTGCAGCAAAGGCAAATATTTTAGAGTGATTTTGATAATTGCTGTCATTCTAGATAATTTATGTTAAGTTTTGAAAATTTTCTTCTAAGGCCTGTTAAATATTGAAAAGTTTATTGATAGGCAGTGCATAGGGAAAAAAAAAAAGAAAAGAAGAGACAAAAAGTAGAGGATAGAAAAGAAAAAAATAAAAGGGAGTTGTTTATCAGGTAGTACAGAGAAGAAAAAGTCTCTAGGGACTTGTATGGGTTTTATTTGTTTCTTTTTTTTTAACATACCAATTTTAGATGGATTTATCACAAGTTGTTTGCTTCTGGTTTTAAATCCATAGTGGTTGTTGGAGAGCCTGTATAAAAGCAGCAGTCCACAAGCCTAGTTTATGAGCACCGTCACACACACAGTATCTTGTTTATGGCCATAAAAGTGAAACTCTGTGCCCTCAAAGGCAATGGCAAAACAATCTGCTCAATGTTGAAAATAAAGACTTGGACACAAACACTGACCTGTTGTGTTATTTGTGTTGCTTGGTGATGCATCAAGGTGCAATCAAGCCTTGGCCTCCTCTGGGGTCCCCAGATGGGCATCCTAGAGGAAACTTTGCACGACCTGCCTCAGATACAGTCATAACCTCTGCACATGAAAGGTTTATCTTTTACTCCATTTAATATTTGGAAAGAGGGTTCTGCACACTCAGAAATATATCCAGGAATGGTGGCATGGTGGGTTTTTCTTCAAGAGTTTGGCCTGTCTTTGAGAGAGCCTGTGCTTCTGAGAGCAGGTTCCTTGCCAGCTCTGCCTCTGGGCTGTGGGAGAGATTGTTTGAAGGTTTATTTCCAATATCATTACAGGAAGTAATTTTGGAAAAAGTCCTTAATTTTGAGTCAATGTATTTGATGGTGACCTTGATTATGCTTCATCTGTGGATAGAAATGTGACTAATGTCCACTAGGACAACTTATCGCCGAAACTCTGCACGTATTCATTGACAAATTTAATTCTGAAGCTATTTTCTGCGTGCTTAATCTCATCAGTCTATAAATATTCTGCCTAATATGTTGTTTATAAGCAAACAGATCTATTTTTCGGAAGGGCACCAAAGCAGTAAATCTATAAGATAGATTCAGGCTGAGAGAGTTGGGGCCAGGCTGAGAGAGTTGGGGCCAGGCTGAGAGAGTTGGGGCTCTTCAGCCTGGAGAGGAGAAGGCTTCGAGGAGACCTTATAGTGGCCTTCCAGTATTTGAAGGGAGCCTACAGGAAAGCTGGGGAGGGACTATTTACACGGTCTAGTAATGTTAGGACGAGGGGGAATGGGTTTAAGCTGGAAGAGGGGAAATTTAGACTGGATGTTAGGAGGAAGTTCTTTACAGTGAGGGTGGTAAGGCACTGGAATGGGTTGCCCAGGGAGGTTGTGGATGCTTCCTCCCTGGAGGTGTTTAAGGTCAGGCTGGATGAGGCCTTGGGCGAGCTGCTCTAGTGGGAGGTGTCCCTGCCTGTGGCAGGGGGTTGGAGCTGGATGATCCTTGAGGTCCCTTCCAACCTAAACCATTCTATGATTCTATGATTCTATAAAGATGACTGTCTAATTTGGGCAGTAAGAATTAGCTTGGACTGGATGATCTTGGAGGTCTCTTCCAACCTGGTTGATTCTGTGATTCTAACAGGCATTGTCTGTTCAGCAGTCATGTACTAGGTCAACCAGGTCCATAAGAAAAAGTTCTTGAAACATCCCAAAAATTTCTTTGCACCTGGTTTTCATAGAATAGAATCAACCAGGTTGGAAGAGACCTCCAAGATCATCCAGTGCCTTTTTATCAGGGCTGTGACTGGAATAAGTGAGGGCAAATAAAACAGTCAACAGCTGCTTATGCCATGTTCCTCTGTGGAATCACCAAACGGGGGGAAAAGTTTTGGGAGAAAGGAGTAAGTTTGACCTCCCTAGGCTGCACACCCTAGTTTATGAAGTATAGATGAGACATCATACTACATGCAGCTTTTCCATATTTAAGTTGGTCCTGGGTTGGTCATGCCAAATAGTTGTGCCTCACTTCTACCTCTGTAACTAACAGCAGAGCAGGCTTCCCCATTTTCATGGCAAAGTGCTGCTAAATGATAAACTCACGTTAAGACAGATGAGTTTCCCACACTGCAGTTCCACCTGTGTTGTGAAGATAAAAAGATCATAGAATCATAGAATGGTTTAGGTTGTAAGAGACCTCAAAGATCATGCAGTTCCAAACCCCTGCCATAGGCTGGGACACCTCAGAACAGGTTGCTCAAGGCCTCATCCAACGCCTTGAACACCTCCAGGGAAGGAGCAGCCACAACCTCCCTGGGCAACCTGTGCCAGTGTCTCACCACCTTCACCGTAAAGGAACTTTTTCCTAACATCTAGTTTAAATCTCCTCTCCCAGTTTAAACTCCTCATCCTGTCATTACAAGACTTTGTAAATAGTCCCTCCCCAGCTCTCCTGTAAGCCCCCTTCAGATATTGGAAGGCTGCTACAAGATCTTGGGCTAGTTTGAGGCTAATTGGAATATTTTAATGAGAAAGATTAGATTATGGGCTGGGTGGGGAAAACAATGGTGATGTCTACTTTCCTCAGGGCTGCTCTCAGCCATTTGCCACCCAGCCTAGATTTGTGCTTGGGATTGCACTGACCCAAGCACAGGACCTTACACTTCGCCTTGTTGAATGTCATGAGGTTGGCCTGGGCCCACCTCTCCAGCCTGTCCAGGTCCCTCTGGATGGCATCTCTGCCCTCTAGCAAGTTGACTGTGCCACACAGCTTGGTGTCATCTGCAAACTTGCTGAGGGTGCACTCGATTCCTCTGTTCATATCACTGACAAAGATGTTAAACAGCACTGGTGCCAGCACTGACCCCTGAGGGATGCCACTTGTCACTGGTCTCCAGATGGACAGTGTGCTGTTGATCACAACTCTAAGCATGTGACTATCCAGCCAATTCCTTATCCAGCAAGATATATCAGGTAGTTTTCAGGTGGGAGTAAGATTTTGGTAGCTCAGGGTGCTCTGTTATTGGGTACTCTCTTATTCAACATAACAAAGGCACACAGTCTCAAGTTGTGCCGGGGGAGGAATAGGCTGGATGTTAGGAGGAAGTTCTTCACAGAGAGAGTGATTGGCATTGGAATGGGCTGCCCAGGGAGGTGGTGGAGTCACTGTCCCTGGAGGTTCAGTGAGAAAAGACTGAATGAGGCACTTAGTGCCATGATCCAGTTGATTGGACAGGGCTAGGTGATAGGTTGGAATAGATGATCTTGGAGGTGTCGGTGTCTTCCAACCTGGTTGATTCTGTGAAAGATACTGGATAAGGGCTGCTGGCAAATTTGCAGGCTTTTTGCATGCTGTGTCAACAGAAACCAGGGAATGTGGCCATTTGCAGCCTAAGAGCAATCCCCCACAAAGAGTACTGTAAGCTTCAGTATATCATTTCGTTTGCATACACTGAGACAGCTGGCAGATTTGCTGTAGTATGGGAGGAATCAGTGTAAGCACAGGGTTTCTCACCCACTGGGGGAACGATTATGAAATATGGGAGGCTGAAAAGCCAGCAGTTTCTTTACAGAAATTGGAGGTTGTCTGTGACGGTACTGGTGGGATTTGCTCCATTTAATTTTCAGATATTCATGCCCAGCCAGCTCAGTATTTCCTCTAGGATAATACAAAGTGGTGTAAATTTGATTTGTTTCTCTCTTTTGGCAGCAGACCCATACAAGCATTATGATTTTGTAGATAGAGCTTTTATTTCCCACATAGATGAGTAAACTACTCCTCTTTTCTGAAGTCTGCACTCACTGTTATTTTTTCCTAGGTAACACAGCATTATGTGCTGAGAGGCTGTTGGTAGTAACTTGGTGAAGTGAACAGCAGAAATGTGGTTAGAGACACAGATATTCCTCCTTTTTTTAATACAAAAATCCTGGAAGCTTGATCTGTCTCAGATGTAGAAGAACCAATCATCTGTTACAGCCCATTTTAAGGGAACATAGAATCATAGAATGGTTTAGGTTGGAAGGGACCTCAAGGATCATCCAGCTCCAACCCCCTGCCATAGCCAGGGACACCTCCCACTAGAGCAGGCTGCTCAAGGCCTCATCCAGCCTGGCTTAAATGCCTCCAGGGAGGAAGCATCCACAACCTCCCTGGGCAACCTGTGCCAGTGTCTCACCACCCTCACTGTAAAGAACTTCCTCCTAACATCCAGTCTAAATCTCCCCTCTGCCAGATTAAACCCATTCATCCTCATCCTGACATTACCAGACCTTGTCAATAGTCCCTCCCCAGCCTTCCTGTAGGCTCCCTTCAGATACTGGAAAGTCACTCTAAGGTCTCCTCGAAGCCTTCTCTTCTCCAGGCTGCAGAGCCCCAACTCTCTCAGCCTGTCCTCATAGCAGAGCTGCTGCAGCCCTCTGAGCATCTTCGTGGCTCTCCTCTGGACCCGCTCCAGCAGCTCCATGTCCTTCTTGTGTTGGGGGCTCCAGAACTGCACACAATACTCCAGGTGGGGTCTGAGGAGAGCAGAGTAAAGGGGCAGAATCACCTCCCTTGCCCTGATATATACATATACAATGTATATATACTATATAAACATATGCACATTGTACTATATTATCTCTCTCTCTCTATACACATACACACTCCTATGTGCATATCAGTATTGACTGAGGCAACTGAAAAAAGCCAGGTCACTAGAGTGGTTTTTAGGTTGACACATGTTAGCTAAACTAAAATATAAATGTGCAGACCAGTAAAGACCTCACAAAGAGTCCCAGACTGCATCAGGCATGTCAACAAGCGTCAATGGATACAAACTGGAACGTAGAAAGTTCTACCTCAACATGAGGAAAATCTTCTTTACTGTAAGGGTGATGGAACACTGTAAGAGGCTGCTCAGAGACATTGTGGAGTCTCCTTCAGTAGAGACTTAAAAGAGCCATCTGGAAATGTTCCTGTGTGACCTGCCTTACGTGATCCTGTTTTAACAGGGGTGTTGGACTCAAAGCTTTATCTCTGATGTCCTTTCCAATCCCTACCATTCTATGATTCTTTTGTCTACAGGCCATTACCAGTTTGAGTCGCCAGTGCAGCTGGCTAGCTTGCAGTGGGACAGGAAGGCAAGTTGATTTAGCATGCTTCAGGACCAAGGCCCTTTACAACCAGCAAGTGTTCATGTTAAATGAAGATCTGCAAAGCTGGCCTGCCAAACAGCTGAAGGAAGGAGTCTTGTGATGATAAGCCATCCCTGTTTCGGCTAGAACTGATGAAGCAGGGCTCAAATAACATACACACCCAACCTCAAAGCGGTTTCTGAGGGCCAGTGTGCCTGAATGAAGATCTTTGTCTAATTAACAGTAATTTTAATATTAAAGATTGCACTCTTCAATATGCTAATGAGGAAAATCAAGTACACGCTAAACACATATATGACTACATTACTCAGTGCTCCACCCAAATCATGATGAATGCTGCCTGGAAGGCAGTGCCAACCCGGGCTGAGGTATAAAATCCACATCTCTGCATGCACCCTCCCTTACCAGGGAGAACAGGTGCCATTGGCACTAGCACCAAGATTAGTGAGCAGCTCTGCTACAAGGACAGGCTGAGAGAGTTGAGGCTCTTCAGCCTGGAGAAGAGAAGGCTCGGAGGAGACCTTATAGTGGCTTTCCAGTATCTGAAGGGAGCCTACAGGAAGGCTGGGGAGGGACTATTGACAAGGTCTGGTAATGTTAGGACGAGGGGGAATGGGTTTAAGCTGGAAGAGGGGAGATTTAGACTGGATGTTAGGAGGAAGTTCTTTACAGTGAGGGTGGTGAGACACTGGCACAGGTTGCCCAGGGAGGTTGTGGATGCTTCCTCCCTGGAGGTGTTTAAGGTCAGGCTGGATGAGGCCTTGATCAACCTGCTCTAGTGGGAGGTGTCCCTGCCTATGGCAGGGGGTTGGAGCTGGATGATCCTTGAGGTCCCTTCCAACCTAAACCATTCTATGATTCTGTGCACCGTGGGCCAGCACCACACCAGCTGCACCTGCAGCTGAGACCAGAGGAGAAGAGAGAAACAAAGAGAGCTGATGGGCTGTACTCGTTTTCCACCGTCCAAGACAGAGACAACTTTCTTGCTGAGAACTGCAGTTTCAATATACAGCTTAAATTATGCTGCATGTCTGTTCAAACTAGTGAGAAAGTTTGCATCTCCAACTGTCAGGTGTTACCCTTGATTCAATCTTCAGATAATCTCCAACCCAGAAGATCCTGCAAAGCTCTGATTTTGGCAGAATAGGTAAATAATATTTTTCTTTTCTGTTCAGTTGCCTCTTTCTCCATTGCCAGTAACAGAAGGCCACTATTATTTAGGTTTTGTTACTGCATACCTGACAGTTTCTTTCCCTTTGATTAATTGAAGCAAAAGTTCGATGTTACTGGGGAATGAATGGTTACTATTTGTCAGCTGGCATATTGTAAAGAGCCCTGTATATATATACACTTCATGATGACTTCAGCTAGTGCATTTCACTTTGCAACAGGTGAAGATGAACTGTGTAGGCTGGACAATTTTGCTAACCTTTCTAAGCTGTCATAACTGTGCTGTAACTCAGTCCTCAATTTCACTGCGAGTGTCCAGATGTGTGGTTAACAGCAGGTAACTTCAAAGAAAGATCTCTTCATGTATATATGTTGATGCCTGTGATGGTTTGGGTGTCCCCCGTCCCCCACACTTTTAGAAATCACCCAGACTAGACTCAGTCAGCTCTGGAAATTTGAATGAAGCTTATATTTACAGCTGGCACAATGTACAAGCAGATATTTACAGTATATACAGTTATAGACAGAACAATACAAGGGAAAAAAGGTAATACAAACACAATTCCCCTCCCAGAAACCTGAGTCCCCAGGAGGGGCTCTCAACCACCCCTCACCTTCCCCCTACCCCTCTCAACCTTACCCCAGTCCCAAGGAATAATGGAGGTTCGGCCAAGAGGGTTAAAAAGCAAGGTGAAGCAGCCAAGCAAAGGAGGGTGAGGTTAGAAAGCAAGATGGAGTCCAGCCAGCAGCCTCAGCTTCTCCCCAGCAGGCAAAGCTCCCCAGCGAAGAAAAGAAGCAAGTGACCTAATCTTTGTTTTGCCTTTCTTCTTTACACATCCCAGCAAGACTGTGAGGGAAGTAGACCTCAGCATTGTTTTCATTTTACAGCCTATCATCTAGTTCTTCTCACCCAAACATGCTAGCTAGGCTGAAGCTAGCACAACGCCATAGGTTTGGCTGAGGCCCACAAGTCTCTAATGTACACCCTGAAGCAACACTTCTATTTTTCTAAGCTCAGGCATATGCGCTGCATTGGTTGGTAAAGTGAAGCCAGTATGCCCCAGCTCTTCCCATAAAGTTAAAGTACAAAGAAAGGGTTTGAATTTTTATTGTTATTATTATTTTTAACCAAACTGGGGAGAGGATGAAGGCTGACAGCAAGGAAGGTAAGTAACAAAAGTAGAGGCAGTAAAATAATTATACACCTGCCAATTCCTTCCTTTCTTGCTAAAGACTCACCCATTTTTTGTCTCTGAAAAGTTCATTTAAAACTGTCTCTGCTGTGCAGTAGGAAAAATAACAGTTCATTCAACAGTATAATACAAACCCCAGAATGTTTTCAAATTTCCCTCTTTTGTGTGTTTTAAGATTGACAACTCTATAATTAAGAATAACAAAGAGAGAAAAAAAAAATTAATAAGATTTAGCACAACTTGAGCAATTTAGGGTAGCAGAGGAAAGGAAAATCAAGGGCAGACACTAAATGAATCCATGGAATTACTTGTCAGAAGTGTACAGAGTTGGTTTGAAGCACTATTTTAAGAATGGAAATCATTGTGGAGCTGCACACACCAAGTATGCTCAAGCCTTCAGCCGAATGCTACCTGCCACAGTCCCAGCAGTGCTAGTGAGTGGAGAATCCAACATGGTGAGCCTCATTTTGTAGAGGAGGTACACACAGTCACCTGTCCTGCAATGGCAGCAGAATCCTCTAAAGCACTTTTGCTTTCAGGGAAACTCCAACCCTGGAAAGTTAACTTATCCTTTCTATGCCCCTCAGATTTAGACACCTATTGAATCCTTTTCACAACTGCTGCTATAAAAATTCCTCTGTGTGTTACAGATGCACATACACTGGCAGGATTATTGGGCTGTAGACACAGAACTGTCATCTCACCTTGTCTGTGGGAGTTCTCCATGTGGTATGATAGCCTGCCCCCTTGACATCTCCTAGCCAACATTATGAAGCATGTTACTCTCTCTTTCTTGAGGATATTTTATTCTCAACATTTTTACTATTCTTCCTGGAACTGAAATCTGCCAATGGGACAGATCTATACTCTGGTGGTTCCCCCACTCTGGAGCTGCAGCTGCTTTGGTCTCTGGTAAGAGAAAGCAGCTGTGATGCATGGCATAGCTTCATTCCTTATTCTGTCAAAGAAGTGGATGGAGGAGAACCTGACTCCACTTGGATTTGCACCAAGAATGCTGAATCTAAGCAGATGTAAATAGGTTCGAGGTCTTTTTCCCTTTTTTTTTTTTGCAATGAGCCTATAATGGTGCCTGTTACAGACTTCTTGACTATGATCTCCTAAAATTATAATTATCAGTGCTCAACCATGCTTTATTAAGTTCACTATATTCTGTAGCAACCCAGCTGCTCCACAAAAGAGAACTAAAAATTACTTAATCAGTTCTTCAGCACAGTGAATGTTTCAGTTGAGGCTAGATTGAAATATTTTTAACACCTAGAGATTTCACATCTCTTTTATAAAAAGGTAAGTTGATCCACGTGGCAACAGCTGCCAAGCACTGGATCAATGAATTCTATCTACAAGGTACTTGCCTTCAGGAGTTTCTTTGGCCATGATCTGTGAAGAAATTGAGATGGGGAAACTTAGAGAATTTTCTGCAAGAAGGTCTCACTTGAAGTGAGTAAATATCAGCTCCACTGTTTTTTTGACAAGACTTTGGGTGCAAAGTCTCTTGGGCACATTTGACAAAGTTGTTACGACCTACTGTTCTGGGCTCCTCAACTCAAGAGAGATGTTGAGGTGCTGGAATGTGTCCAGAGAAGGGCAACAAAGCTGGTGAGGGGCCTGGAACACAAACCCTATGAGGAGAGGCTGAGGGAGCTGGGCTTGTTTAGCCTGGAGAAGAGGAGGCTCAGGGCAGACCTCATTGCTGTCTATAACTACCTGAAGGGAGGTTGTAGCCAGGTGGGGGTTGGTCTCTTCTCCCAGGCAACCAGCAATACAATAAGGGGACACAGCCTCAAGTTGTGCTGGGGGAAGTATAGGCTGGATGTTAGGAGGAAGTTCTTCACAGAGAGAGTGATTGGCATTGGAATGGGCTGCCCAGGGAGGTGGTGGAGTCACCGTCCCTGGAGGTGTTCAGGAAAAGTCTGGATGAAGCACTTAGTGCCATGGTCTAGTTGAGTGGTTAGGGCTGGGTGCTAGGTTGGACTGGATGATCTTGGAGGTCTCTTCCAACCTGATTGATTCTATTCTATTCTATTCTATTCTATTCTACTCTTCAGCACCCCAAAATTATTTTGCTAGGAGAAAAAGAAGTGATCCTGAATCAAGATGTTTGTTACCTCTGCTAAAGCTGAGAGCTTTGTATACTTTGAGATGCCAGATTTGCTCTAAATTAAATGTGTAGTACTTTCTTCTGTTCCAGCTATCAGTTGCAGTCCAGATGCCTGAGTCATTCAAGATATCATTATTTATACACAGCTATATTGTTGTAAGGAATGCATCACAGTTACCAGGTCTGTCTAATGGTGATTATAATCTGCGATGGTAGAATGAGCCTCAGTCATAACTGATAATTGATCTCATAGTTAGTTCTTTAATCAAACAGCACATCAGACAAAAATACTATTGACTCTTCTCATCAAAAATCTGCATGATTCTCCTCAAAGCCAAACAATTTTTTTGTATTAGTCATTATTATTACAGTTTTACCATCTTTGTGGAGAAAACAGTGACTGGCTGTCTTTGGTGAGCAAAGGAGACATAATCTGCAGCTTTACACTGTATGTGTAGTCTGGATAGTAGTGTGTATTCTCTGAAGAAAGCTCTGGATGCCAAGAGCAACTCATGAAGAACACCAGTACAAACCTATTTAATGCAGAAGAGCTTTCCTTCTCAATAATGGAGAGCATGTTCTTCAGTGCCTGTGAAATGATGTGGGTTCTGCTGTATTTGAGCTCCAGTGCAGAAAGTGTGTCTCTGTGAGGAGGCAGAGGCACAATTCCTGTTGAGGGGGCTGGGACAGAGTCCCAAAGGATGAACAATGGTAGGCTTGTCGAGAACATTAAAATCTACAGAGCTCTTAGAGATGCTAACATCATGCCAGTAGTATTGTAATATATTATAATAAGAAAATGCATTAAAATTGATGTATTGTGGACAAGGAATTATAAAAACCCCATACTAGCAAACATACAGTGATCACTGTCCAAGCTGGTAAGGCAAACGCTCCCCATAGCAAAACAGTTGTTTTTTGTGACTGAATGTATCAGATTTTCAGTTTGTGGGCTCTGACATTTTCTATGTTCAGTGGATCCAAAAGACTATTATTACCACTTGTAATTATTATTGTTCTATAAACAATACTTTCAGGCACTCCTCAAAACAAGGCTAGGCTAAAATTCATTGTCTTGCCTGTTTCTGCCATGAGAATTTTGGCATGTGCTCCTTTAAACAATTCTTATGCTATGGACTATGCTTTTCAGCTAATCTGCTTTTTCACACCTACGTATGAAAACATCCTGAGTCTCACAGTCTCTTTGGAAATTTAGTGCATAAAATATAAATGGAAATTGAAAATTAAATCTTTTGAAGCTTCACCCATGTCAATTTGAGTCCAAAGGTAGTTTTGGGTGACTGGCATCTGTCTCATAGCCATGACATAAATATGTTAGAAACGCTGGAGTGGGCAGAGGCTCAGAGGTGGGGCAAGAGAAAGGTCAGCAAGGGGAAATTCAAGCATATCTATCTGTGGGATGTAAGGATCCGGGGTTAAGACTGGGCCAGCCACTAAACAAGTGAGAGAAGTTCTCTACCAGCCCTTTTCTTTTCCCTTTGGGAAGAGAAAGGAAATAAGGGAGAGAGACTCACAGGCTGAAAATGAGATGAATGAAAATAATAAAATGAAATACATAAAACTTTCCAGCCATTCCAGCCATTCTGTCCCAAGCCTGGAGCAATGCATGGCTTTGCTGTGCCCCTGGTGCACTTGGCTTTGTTAAACCTCACATGAGTATGAAGTCATTGAATACTGCAGGTTGAAGTTGGAGAGCTGGCTCTGGGGATACCACAGTCCCTTTTTGTACTGCTTTGAAACCATCCATATCAGAGACAAGTTGCTGTTTTAGGTCACCATCATATTTAAGCCTGCTGCCTTAAATGCATAGCTCAAAATAAATTAAGACATTTACTCTGGAACTCACTTCCAAAACTTTAAAACACGAGAAGGACTTTTTGTTGCTATAAATATCTGCAACTCACAGATTCATACCAACTCCAGTTCAACGAAAGCAAATCAAGCAAAGCTTCAGAGCAATTTTTGGTAGCTGAATATTTGGCCCACACGACTGTCAAACTGAGTACTTGAGAGTGTAGGTCCTGCAGACCCTCATTACTGAGCACTGTGCTGCTCATGAACCCAACACCCATGGTGGCAATTACATTACCATCACCACTG
The DNA here is from genome assembly GCA_013400475.1 of Tricholaema leucomelas. Taxonomy (NCBI): domain Eukaryota; kingdom Metazoa; phylum Chordata; class Aves; order Piciformes; family Lybiidae; genus Tricholaema lacrymosa; species Tricholaema leucomelas. The sequence goes on along the minus strand of WAAF01018884.1, from coordinate 188,547 downwards.
ATCTTGTGGCAGAAGTCCCACTCTGGACTCAGCAGTAGATGGGAACCAGTTTCAGGAGATGGATTCTGGAATTGGATTCAGAAACTCATGGATCAAGAATGAAAGCCAAATGAACAGAGTCTTCCTTGGATGTCGACTATTGAAGAAGAGAGAGAAGAAGTTGGCCACCATGATCTCTCAGCTTTATATTGAATATCACACATGTGGAATGGAATGCCTCATTAGTATTTAGGGTCCCCTTCTCCCTGCAGGTGAGGCCTTTTATGTTACACCTTCACCTAGTGCATAAGATTTAGCAATGACCTTGGTCTGCACACCAATCCCTTGGTACTAACCAGAGACATAGAGCATTATCACCAGTAGAAGCAGACACTGCCTGTGAAAGCAGAAGCAGACACTGCCTGTGAAAGCATGCCATTACTTTCATAAAGTGCACATATTTTGAAGATACCAAGCTGAAAAATAAAATCACTGAACAGAATTAATTCTATTCTAACTCAGACCGGGACATACACATGTACTTGTTGTTGTGGTAGGCTTGATAGGCCAGAAATGGGCTTATCCATGCCTTGGTTTGCCCAGGCATGTTCTTCTGCTCTCCCCACTTTGGGTGTAGTCTGTGAAATTATTACATAAATTTTGGAAATTCCTGCACTTACTCTTTCGTAATCTGGGAGAAGAATTCCTCCTTCTTGCAGCCTTTTGAGAAATCAAGGTTTTAGCAGGAACTAATGGCCTTTTAAAATACATGCTTATACCCAAAGCAGTTCTTTAACAAGACCAGTGGCTTTCTTTGGCTACTGTGGTAAATAGACTGCATGTGATTATGAGAAGGGTGAGTGTCATTACCACTGTTACATCCAGAATCCTGGCTGGAATTGTATCATCTCGATTATTGCCTTCTAGATATTTCTGTAGTTCTTTTACCCAAGATCTTGGGCAGCATAGTAGGCTAGAGATTACTTTGTTCTATAAACAATACTTTCAGGCACTCCTCCCGAAATGGACAGGACTGTCCATTTTACAGCACCCTTGGCTTCATCAAAGTTTATTCTAGCAGAATTTTCACTACCATTTTGTTTCCAGACATGGAAACATCACCATCCCAGCAACAACTAAACCACACTGAGAGGTAAAAACCTTAAATTCCAAAAGGAAATTAGTTGGGCAAGAATCCATGGGACAGGTGGTAGGATGAAGCTGGATAATGAATTTGGACATAGCTAAACCTGAAAGAAAAATGAACAGTCCTGTCTCAGAAAAAGGGAGAAATTTATTATATCACAGCTTGCCAATGGCCTTTATGAGCATGATACATATTTAAGCAAGGTGCACTGATAGTTTGCTAGAGAACCACTACCAACGTTCACTTTCTTCCCAGCAGTAGATGGGAACCAGTTTCAGGAGGTGGATTCTGGAACTGGATTCAGAAACTCATGGATCAAGAATGAAAGCCAAATGAACAGTCTTCCTTGGATGTCGACTATTGAAGAAGAGAGAGAAGAAGTTGGCCACCATGATCTCTCAGCTTTGTATTGAATATCACACATGTGGAATGGAATGCCTCATTAGTATTTAGGGTCCCCTAAACTATCCCCTTCTCCCTGCAGGTGAGGCCTTTTATGTTACACCTTCACCTAGTGCATAAGATTTAGCAATGACCTTGGTCTGCACGCCAATCCCTTGGTACTAACTAAAGACATAGAGCATTATCACCAGTNCAAAGTTTATTCTAGCAGAATTTTCACTACCATTTTGTTTCCAGACATGGAAACATCACCATCCCAGCAACAACTAAACCACACTGAGAGGTAAAAACCTTAAATTCCAAAAGGAAATTAGTTGGGCAAGAATCCATGGGACAGGTGGTAGGATGAAGCTGGATAATGAATTTGGACATAGCTAAACCTGAAAGAAAAATGAACAGTCCTGTCTCAGAAAAAGGGAGAAATTTATTATATCACAGCTTGCCAATGGCCTTTATGAGCATGATACATATTTAAGCAAGGTGCACTGATAGTTTGCTAGAGAACCACTACCAACGTTCACTTTCTTCCCAGCAGTAGATGGGAACCAGTTTCAGGAGGTGGATTCTGGAACTGGATTCAGAAACTCATGGATCAAGAATGAAAGCCAAATGAACAGTCTTCCTTGGATGTCGACTATTGAAGAAGAGAGAGAAGAAGTTGGCCACCATGATCTCTCAGCTTTATATTGAATATCACACATGTGGAATGGAATGCCTCATTAGTATTTAGGGTCCCCTAAACTATCCCCTTCTCCCTGCAGGTGAGGCCTTTTATGTTACACCTTCACCTAGTGCATAAGATTTAGCAATGACCTTGGTCTGCACGCCAATCCCTTGGTACTAACTAAAGACATAGAGCATTATCACCAGTAGAAGCTGGTGATAATAGATACATATTTAAGGAAGGTGCACTGCCAGTTTGCTAGAGAACCACTACCAATATTCACTTTCTTCCCAAGTCATACCTAACACTGAAGGTATTTTAGCAGTGTGCAATCTAACAGCCATGTGAAAGGGAGGAGCAAACATTTAAACAAGATTTGTTGCCTCTCTGAGGCTTGCTTGCTATATTGCCAGGCAGTGCAGATTGTGTTTGCAATGTTGGCTTTTTTTGCAAGACTATTCCAGCAGAAGATGAACTGAACTCTTTCCATAGATGGCTGTGAATAACCACCAGGCGCTGTGTATTAGGAACCATTTTTGAACCAAGCATATTTAAAGTAATAACTTAAAATGTAGTGCAATATGTGGGTAGGAGTAGTGCCTCAGACAGGAAGTGTATTTTGCATCTTTTTATTATTGCTAATAGTTTGTGAAGGTATCAGTGTTCTTAAATTTATTTCCAGTAACTTACAATCAGAGCAGGTTTCTGCTATTATTATTCTCAATATTTGAAACTGAAATTCTAGTTCCCTGGTTTAGTAATTATCTTGTATACAAGCTTGTTCCTGGGAAGAATGAGTGGCATTTCTAAACTCAAATCCTATGGTACAAATGCACAGTATCACAGTATCACAGTACCACCAAGGTTGGAAGAGACCTCATAGATCACCAAGTCCAAGCCGTTACCACAGAGCTCAAGGCTAGACCATGGCACCAAGTGCCACGTCCAATCCTGCCTTGAACGGCTCCAGGGACGGCGACTCCACCACCTCCCTGGGCAGCCCATTCCAGTGGCCAATGACTCTCTCTGGGAAGAACTTTCTCCTCACCTCAAGCTTAAATTTCCCCTGGCGTAGCTTGAGGCTGTGTCCTCTTGTTCTGGTGCTGGCTGCCTGAGAGAAGAGAGCAACCTCCTTCTGGCTACAACCACCCCTCAGGTAGTTGTAGACAGCAGTAAGGTCTGCCCTGAGCCTCCTCTTCTCCAGGCTAAACAATCCCAGCTCCCTCAGCCTCTCCTCGTAGGGCTGTGCTCGAGGCCTCTCACCAGCCTCGTTGCCCTTCTCTGGACACATCCAAGCATCTCAGTGTTCCTCTTAAACCGGGGGGAACAAATGTGAACAAATACAGAATCGGATTTCTTTGAGCAGCTGCCAATATTCTTTTAAAATGAATGATATCCATGAACTTTTTTTTCCCCCCACAAAGCACATTCACTGCAAAGGAAAGTCTACAGCCTGAGACTGATCCATCCTCTGCCTTTGCAGTGGCAGGCTTTCTATAATATGAAGCAGAGAGAGAACCAATGTGCTACAGTATTAGTGGAAAATAAACAGAAGCTAAGCAAATTCATTAAAAAACATTAAACAAACATTTACACAAAATCTTCTGCAATGTTTGCCTACCTCTTGTTCTAACCACTGACCTAGAAGGAAATGCTTCAAGCCAAATGGAATTTGAAACCATTTACATCATTGTTCTTGTACTAATAATCTTGTGGATTTATTAGTTTCAGATCAGTTTATTGCTGTTTCCATACTACCTGAGGCTTTTTGAACTCATTGTGTTTGCCATTATTCTATATTCCTATATGAGAAATGCTTATCTGCTTTTCTGGTAATCTTGCAATGTTTCCCATAATATTTCCCTATATCCTATAGTCTATATTTTGTATTAGAAATGAATGGTGTAATAATAAGCAGTAAACCTTATTGCTATTCATTGGTGTGAATAGCAACTATTCTGCATTTCAGTTGCACAAAAAAAGATGTTAATAATCACTTGTGAAAAGCAGACGTTGGGTGCTGTTAGTTTCTTTGTCACAGAAGACATCTTCATTTGCATTTGTATCTCCCTTCTTCCCTGCCTGCACAAAGAGAAGTGCAGACGCTATGATTACTGTAACTTGTAGTCCTACTGGAGGCTTCTCAGTGCCCCTTATGACAGATGGTTTTTTAAAGCACCAGGAGCCCAAGAAACAGATACTTGCTGGCTAGTGAAAGGATCTTTAGCTTTGTCTTTAGACCGTGGTGCTATCGTTGGGCATTGCATTAACATGATGCCAGCAGGCTGCAGAGCAAGGGAGCTGAAGGGGAAGCATCTTTCCAGAAAATGTTGGGCTGGACTTAGGGAAACCTGAAAACATTACAGGGACAGGTACCAAGCTCTGTGCTTAGGAAGTCTGGCTGCAGACTCAGAGCTGGATGCGTTGGGTCAGAGCATATGGCAACAGAGAAGTATGAAAGGAGAAGTCAGAATAGCTAGAATAGAATAGAATAGAATAGAATAGAATAGAATCAACCAGGTTGGAAGAGACCTCCAAGATCAACCAGTCCAACATAGCATCCAGCCCTAACCAGTCAACTAGACCATGGCACTAAGTGCCTCATCCAGGCTTTTCCTGAACACCCCCAGGGACGGTGACTCCACCACCTCCCTGGGCAGCCCATTCCAATGCCAATCACTCTCTGGGAAGAACTTCCTCCTAACATCCAGCCTAGACTTCCCTCGGCACAACTTGAGGCTGTGTCCCCTTGTCCTGTTGCTGGTTGTCTGGGAGAAGAGACCAACCCCCACCTGGCTACAACCTCCCTTCAGGTAGTTGTAGACAGCAATGAGGTCACTCCTGAGCCTCCTCTTCTCCAGGCTAAACAAACCCATCTCCCTCAGCCTATCCTCATAGGGTTTGTGTTCCAGGCCCTTCACCAGCTTTGTTGTCCTTCTCTGGACATGTTCCAGCACCTCAGCATCTCTCTTGAATCGAGGAGCCCAGAACTGGACACAGTACTCAAGGTGTGGCCTGACCAGTGTTGAGTACAGTTTTCCTGATTCTTTTATGTAAGGACTGTTCCCACATCCTTATTCTTCTGCTGTGTAAGGGTTCTTTTACCCATAGTTAAAATATCAACTCAGATACTACTTGGGAAGAAAAGGCATTTTACTGAGCACGGTCATTTCTGGTTTTCTCCACTGATTTTCTTTGCCAAGGCACAGCAAACATTTGGTAGCAATTTCTTCAGAGAAATATACAACTTGCAGCATAGTACTACAGCTAGGTGTGAAAACACAGTGAAGGAACAAGGAGAGGAAGATGAACCTTTCCTGTAGCAGAGCCTTACACACATTTTCAACTGAGATATTATAGACAGGTTTGTTTGGTTGTTTGGTTTGGTTTTTTTTTGGGGTGGTTTATTTATTTATTTATTTCATTTTCCTCTCTACAGAAAAGGTTGAAACATTTATGACACCTACCATTTATTTTGCTTCTAGAAAACATTCACTTAAGGGCCACTTATTTTCTACTGACTTGCATAAAGCTTTCCATATCAGGTGGAAGTTAATACTTGCCTTGGGACACATTAGACACTCTTTCTGCTGGCTTATATTTAGATTCATTTTGCAATGGCATTTGCAGGAGAGACAATTAAAAAGAGAATGTCTTTTACATCAGAAGGAAATTGCTTTTCAGACAGATTAAATCTTGGACATCCTGCCTCTAGTCTGTATCTGGAAATGTTCTGCAATTGTCTTTTCCTTAGCACAGGTTTGGTAACATCAGTGGATTTTAAGTATACTGGCTTTAGTGTTGAAGGACAGTTGGTAAAGACAGCCAAGGTATTATGTTTCTCACTAACATCCAAATATAAGACACCAGCTTTCTCTCAGTGCAACTTCAAGAGACGATGAAGAAAGACTTTTACACTTACAGACTTTTATTTGTACTCCAAAGTCTTGTGGAAGGACAAGCTGGCTTAGCACTGCTATCCTTCTTTCAAAGGACAAGATATCACAGAATGGCTAAAGCAGGAGAAGATCTGTCGAGGTCATTTAGCCCAACCCTTCTGCAAATGGCAGGGTCAAATAGAGCAAATTACTTAGGGTGATATCCAGCTGGGCTTCGAATATCTCCAAGGACCAAAATTCACAACATCTCCAGGACAGGACACTATTCCAGTTTTTGACTACCTCCACAGTGAAAACAAATCTAAACAGAACAGAACAAAGCATACCAAACACAACAACAAAAGCCTGCAGACAAACAAGCAAAAAGGTTTTCTTGTATTTAAATGAACATCCTTGTATTTCAGTTTGCATCCATTACCTCTTGTCCTGTCTCTCTCTGCTGAGAAGAGCCTGCTCCTGTCATCTTTACCACCTCCTCTTCCCTTCAGATGATTATACACTTTGATAAAATCCCTCCTGAGTCTTGTCATCTCCAGGTTGAAAAGTCCAAGCCTTTTCAGTCTCTCCTTGTATGTCATCCCTTAATTATCTTTGTGGTATTTTTCTCAACCCATGCCATACTGTCCAGTGTCTCTTCCAGCCCAGAACTACACCTAAAATTACAGATATGTCTCACCTGGCTGAGCAGCAGGGTATGGTCTACATTGGTAAAGGCAGGACACATTTGATGGTGTATATGTAAAAGGTGTGGAGAGCAATGTAGAAGCCACTCACATTAATACTATTTGACAACATGTTGGCATCCATCTCTGGACTATGCTCAGTTCCTCCTACATTGTGCACTCCAGTTGCCTAATGCAGCAACATGGCTACTGTTGTTACCGTGGTAGCTAAAATCACTCACTAATACTTGTCTGTTCCTGGGGCATAAGAGGACAAGAGTCACATAGACAGGATGGTTTACAGTTTCTGGGAAGAGCTCTGCAGGGTGTGGCTTTGTGGAGTGCTGCAGCACCTAGGGATCTAAGATATCCATGAGATGCTTTGTGGTAGCTGCTGGAATAGGTTACACAGAAGGTACATGTTGGCATAATTCACAGCATTGTCCATAGGTTGGCACATCTGTAGGCACACTCTGGGAACTGCTCTCTACCAGATTCTCCAGAAACTTACTTTTCCACTCATCTCTGGTGGGTTTTCCTCAATGTGTGTACCACAGTGCTATTGTCTGGCAAAGGCTAAACTCTCATCATCTGTCTCCACAAATCATGCAGCCTGCACAATCTCCTTAGTAAGGCACCCTGCTGCTTGTCAGGGGAAAACCCACTGCCAAAATTCCTTCCACCAAGTCTCATACCCTGCATCTGCATCTTTTTTCCCCTCTTGCTCCCTGTCCCAAAATCTGACTTGCATTAACAGCTGGAAGAGTTCATCTCCTAGAGTAGGATCTGCATTTGTCCACTGGCAGTTTAATTTACTGTGCTGGCAAGTTGAGATCACACAAGGCCTTAGGAAGAACAGGAGTATTCTCCAGCAGTCTGCTGCCACAGATGAATTCATGCAGCATTACACAAAGTAGTGTAACATGATGAACCATCAGCTAACCTGCTGAAACCCAGCCTGGAATAAGACTAATCCAGCAGCAAGACTTTGCTCTGGGCTGCTTTACATGGCCCACATGAATAGAATAGAATAGAATAGAATAGAATAGAATAGAATAGAATAGAATAGAATAGAATAAAATAGAATCAATCAGGTTGGAAGAGACCTCCAAGGTCATCCAGTCCAACCTAGCACCCAGCCCTACCCAGTCAACTAGACCATGGCACTAAGTGCCTCATCCAGGCTTTCCTTGAACACCTCCAGAGACAGTGACTCCACCACCTCCCTGGGCAGCCCATTCCAATGCCAATCACTCTCTCTGGAAAGAACTTCCTCCTAACATCTAGCCTGTACCTCCCCAGGCACAACTTAAGACTGTGTCCCAAGTCACTGTACTGTTAAAGTACAGCTCAAAGATAATGCTATGATTCCACAATGCTATGATTCTGTGTACCCAGTCTTGGGGACTGGCATCTGGTCTGAGGACTTGGGTTGGCTATAACCAAGTATGGGCCTGTCCTCAGCAAAAGTTCAGTCTGTTCCTGCAAGATCCTTACTCTGCTTTCCCTTCACATCTTAGGGAAGAGATATTAGGAGTCTGTGCTAAGTTGTTCTGCCATCATTCCCAGTAGGACAGCCACTTCACTGCGGGGAACAGTGGAGAGCAGTCAGCAACCAAATATTTCCACTGGTCTCCTCAACACTGGGTAGATCTTTTGGCCTAATCTAGTGTACATACAGCATTAGCTTTTAATCTGTACTACCAGTACTGCAAGCAAGAGAACAATAAAGGATGTGCTTGCAGTGTTGCAGTAAGATTTCGTCTGGGGGAATGGCCCAAAGACTACAAGTTATTCAATTTTAGTCACATCTGAATTAATGTCGTCTTTCATCTACCCTAATATACAGTATTGTTTAGCCTGGAGAAGAGGGGACTCAGAGGGGACCTTATCACACTCTACAACTACCTGAAGGGAAGTTGTAGTAAGGTAGGGGTCAGGCTCTCCTCCCAGACAACTTGTGACAGGATAAGAGGGCATGGCCTGAGGTTGTGCCAGGGGAGGTTTAGGTTGGATGTTAGAAAGCACATCCTCACAGAAAGGGTAATTAGACACTGGAATGGACTGTCCAGGGAGGTGGTGAAGTCACCGTTCCTGGAGGGCGTTTAAGGAAAGATTGGATGTGGCATTTAGGGACACGGTCTAGTTGATCACAGTCTCACAGTATCACCAAGGTTGGAAGAGACCTCACAGATCATCAAGTCCAACCTGTTACCACAGAGCTCAAGGCTAGACCATGGCACCAAGTGCCACGTCCAATCCTGCCTTGAGCAGCTCCAGGGACGGCGACTCCACCACCTCCTTGGGCAGCCCACTCCAGTAGCCAGTAGTGATGTGGTGGTGTTAGGTCACAGACTGGACTTGATGACCTCAGAGGTCTATTCCAGCTTCAATAATTCTGTGATTCTGTAATATGCAACATATATATTAACGTGGAATCTTTATAATAGAAAAGTATATGTATGTTAGCCCACAAAGCAGAGCCACACACGTGTGTCACTCACAAAATTAATTGGCCCCTCTGGACACTGGATAGCAGCTTTTCACATTTCCATACTTGTAAATAGTGAGGTGAACAAAAATTGAGACCAAAAACCAGTCTTGAGAGAACTGTGGCTTCACCTATGTAGATTTATAAATCTGTTCACAAATAGTTCTTGGACATATTTTTAGCAAAGGTTGGTTCAGATAACCTGGGTGTGCTTTGTAAGCCTCTTGATAGCCATGTCCCATGAATGAAGAGCAGAACACTAGTGAAAGACAAACTTCCTCTTTAAGTAACTTTGAGCTGGTAGGTCTTTGCAATCTTCTTAAATCCATTAGCAAGTGACTGATTCTCCTAGAAGGACAATCCCTTAATTTTCATCTGCCTGAAGACTGAGTTCAGGCAAGGGCAAGAGGCACTCTAAATTTATGCTGATTGTCATGGGGCTAATGCAGGCCTGGACACAACCACCAGGAACATAAGCTACACCGAGATGATGAAGTTCCATTTCTGCCTTCCTCTCATCATCCCTTGGCTGGCTGTAGTAGGATGGTAGATGTAGCAGGATGGTTTCAGCTGTAACTTTAAACAAACCTGTGCTATCGTGACTGAGAATCAGTCCTGAAATGTTTTATCTCCTGGGTCAGCAGAGCAGAGTGTAGTTTAGAGGATGTGGCTTGTTAGTAATTTAAAATTGGACATCCTGTTTGTTTTGCACAGTTGTCAGTCTGTGCTAGCACTTTTAAAGCAAAGATTTCTCAAGGGTCTCTGGCCAAACTGTCTTACCCCTGTCCCATACACTTCATTGCTTTGGGTGGAACTGCAGCATATTACATCAGCTAAGAATCAGATCCAGTCTTTTCGGTGAAGAAAAGAGGAATCAAAATAGCAGCCAGTCCTGCTTAAATGTAGTTAAAAACAATTCAGACTTTCTCTTACACACACAAAGATGCTGAAATTGCATAGGAGAAGTTCCTTTTGATAGAGAACATTTGATAGAGAACAAAAATCACTAGGGCAGTTCTGATTGCTTCTATTAGGAGATGATCTTACATGGCTAAGCAGCGCTGGTGTGCACAGTTACCCTTCTGCCACCTGTGCTGGGACTGTGCCTGGCAAATAACCACAACTGCAGAGTGTGGTGGTCCTCCTGTACCACACATATACCTTTACATGGTTCTTAAGTTTTGGGAGGTGGGAGGTCAGATGCTCTGGCTATTAGGTAACCTCTACATAGTATCTGTGGGGATACTTGTTTGTCTGCCAGTAACCAAAAGAAAAGCAAAAGAGATCTTCAAAAAAAACCTTGCCAGCAACACTGTCTGAAAACCAAGAGGCACTTTGGGAGAGTGTGTGATAGCCTAGAAACCTGCATTCGAGAGAGTGTGAGTGGAACATCTTTGTCCAGAGAACCATTGAGCAGAATGAAAAACTCATTTGTATGCTTTGGAGGTGCAGTATCATTTGATGGTATTTTGTGCAAACAAGCTGGTAGCTCATATTACCACCGACTGTTTGTACCAGTTTGTCCATGATGACAATGTGGCTCACATGACAAGAGGTCATTAAATGGACTTTCTAAAAATCCTTTGGTAAATGAGGTATTTTGCATGTTAGCTGAAGCATCATTCCTGCCTGCTGTCACAGTCAAAGGTACTCACCAAATGAAATGTCATTTCTGAGTGTTAACTTCAAAATGCAATCCATTATATTTAATCCTCACAGAAGGGCTTTCAAAACCTATGCCACAAAACCAGTAGTTGTTTTCTTTTCTTTCTGGCTCTCATCCATCCCCTATTTTCTTCTCTTCCCCCTTTCCCTGTATTTTATTCTCTTCCCCCCTTTCCCTGTATTTTATTTTCTTTCTGTTCTGACCACTTATGCTTTCCTATTCTAACCACATCTTCATGTTTCGCTCTGTCTTGTGAAGTTTCTCTTTAGCCTCTGCACAAAGCTGGCAAGGGGATAGCTTAGTGGAATGAGTTGCCCAGGATAGAAAATGTCCAACTGCAAGGATCAAAGTTCTTCAAGAAGACAGAAAGTCAATGTTGTGTAATGTCTGAGTTCCTGGTGACCTCTTCAGCAGTGAAATGGAAAGAAGGATGAGCTTGTGATTATGAGGTTAGTCTAGGGATCTGCTGACCTGGTTCAAGTCTGTAATTTACTACATGTTTCCTCTGTGAATCTCAAGTCCCTTACAGTCTACTGGATCGTTGGGTGTCTATATGTAAGACTTTTCACAAGTGGCAAATTCTGAATATCTGATTAGAAATCATCTGCCTTCTTTAACACAAAACCACTCTTCAACTGGTGGGGGTGTCCTTCTCCCAGAGCTTTCGTTCCTTTCTGTAAATTAGTGATTTTTTTTTGCTTCTTAGAGATGAGACAAAACCACTGTTGTGGGTGGAGATGTGCAGACAGTTCTGCAACTCCATGGGTGCCACAAGGAGAGAGAATGTTGGGCTATATTTAGCTTTAAGACACGGAGACACTCATGAATGTCAGGTCCAGTCTCTTGTACCCCCTTTGAAATAAACGAATGACCCTTCTCTGTGAAAATTAGCATTATGTATATTTGTTTAAAACGAGCAGATTCTTTTCTGGTGATGAGAAAAGTATACATATTAAAATACCCAGGCACAAACACTTTTTAATATTTTTCTTGGCACTAGTAGGCTCTTTTTCAGTTGATTTTGTTAGCCACATTTCCTTTCTGAACAGAGGTTACATACAACAGTTGGATGAACAATTGTACGAAACTCTCAGGGGGGCATTCTTGAAGACAAGCCTGCATGAGATCATGTTATGAGTGTGGCTTGGCTGTGCTTTTATTCAGTAGGTGATCTCATTCATTTAAAGCACTAATCATTTTAACAGGGAATAACTGCAGCTATCCAAAAGTAGAGCAAAAAAGTGATCTCGCAGGGTTTCCTATGAGTTTTGCACAGAAATGTCGATTTCTCTGCTAATTGATTGGACACAAACCAGATATTGCTGGTTGGATGAATGTGTAAAATAAGTTTCATACAAGCAAATAAGACTCTTCACTAGAGTGGCAGCTTAACCAGGTTGATTGTTTTTCTCTAACTATGCATTTTATAGGCTGCTTTTAGAGTGTTAGCTTTTGGGAGAGAGACCATGTAAACATCTGCATTTCTACAATTTCCATCTCACTCAGGGTCTTGCTGGAGCCTCTGGATACTATCATGATATGAATACTAAATACAATCTAATGGATTAAATATCCTGGGACAGGTTAGCCTGTGATTACCCCTGAAATGCCTGCAGAGCATTTCCTCCAGTGTTCCTCAATAATGAAGAAATCCCTGGCTGGACCAATTATTTGCAAGTTCAAGGGGCAGTCCAGGCTCCAGGCTAAAAACATACTTGGGCACAATCAGCTGAAAACTTTGAACTGTCTCTTAGAGTGAAAAATAAAAATGTTTACAGCCAGAAATAACAAGGCTGGGAAGTTAAATTAGAAGCAGAGACCAAGAAAGGCTTTGCTTAATTCTGGTTTCAATCAGTGAGTGCAACAGGCACTGCTGTGGGTTTGAGAATAATGACTGTATTTAAGTAGACAGAAGTTGTTGGCTTGACCCAATTGCTGACAACCAGTCTCCCCTAAACACCCCACATGGGGCCAGAGCCTAAAGTCCTCCTGTGGTTTTTATCCAAGCCCATTCTCATTGCAATCAAGGCTTGAGCAGACACAGTCTCTCTATTTGGCCTACATTTATTACAGACCCTTTTGGTCTCTTAAAACCACCACAGAAAAATGAATCCCCGTGTCCAGGTTTCATTTTTAGCCTGTTTATTTCTGCAATGAGTTGAGAAGGGAATATAAAATAGAGGTCTCTCTACTCCTAGCTTCTTGCATCTCTTGGGCTCAAGTTTCAACAAAATAATAGATTACCAGCTTTAACCTCGTGCATCAGGGACAACAGATTCTGTATGAGCTTCATCCTGCCAAGGGTGGAGAAGCTTGGGAATATCAAGGTTGCCCTTCACTAAAAGCAACAAAACTAGATGTTACTCTGCTGCTTGGAAGAAGAGACCACGTTAGCTTCCCTTGGGCAGTCTTCCCAGTCTGGCTTTCCCAGTGCTCAGGATCAAGACCTCCAGACAACCACCATTATATAAACATTTAAATATATGACTTCAAAAGGTGGAAAAGTGACAGGGGAAGCAGTTTCAGAGCAAAGGTGGAAAAGTGACAGGGGAAGCAGTTTCAGAGCAGAGGGACTAACAAATGCATGCGCACACCAATTAGAGTGCAATGGACAGAAAATTAACATGAGAAAATTTGGATTTTCTGCTTTCTATTACAGAGAGAGATTGCCTAATGTGTATGATTCAGCCTAAGGATATAGATGTAGCATGGAGGAGAGTCAGTCTTGTGATCTGAGGCACTAGAGTGGAATTTTGGAAGGTTTGATTTGATCAGCTTTCGTGGTCCCCTTTTCTGCTGCTTTGGGTTTATAGGGGTTTTGTTGGGTTTTGTTTTGTTTATTTGCTTGTTTGTGTTTAATCATAGAATCATAGAATCAACCAGGTTGGAAGACACCTCCAAGATCATCCAGTCCAACCTATTGCCCAGCCCTATCCAGTCAATTAGGCCATAGTACTAAATACCTCATCCAGTCATTTCTTGAACACCAAGAACAAGGCCAAGTGTAAGGTTCTGCACTTTGGCCACAACAGCCCCAAGCAGTGCTACAGGCTGGGGACAGAGTGGCTGGAGAGCAGCCAGAAAGCAAGGGACCTGGGGGTACTGGTGGATAGTAGGCTGAAGGTGAACCAGCAGTGTGCCCAGGTGGCCAAGAGAGCCAATGGCATCCTGGCCTGTATCAAGAACAGTGTGGCCAG